>VXBJ01003146.1:1100904-1215513 GCA_013400055.1 Nycticryphes semicollaris | reverse complement strand
GGATTTGAAAGCCAGTAGGTAACTGATCTCCAACACGAGAATCTCCGCAGTAGTTCAAGCTAATCCATTTTACTTTCCACCCAAACAGAAAAGCAGCTGTGACCTTGGCTAAAAACGGGGAACAAACAGCTGGGGACGTCACTGAACCTCTAGGAGCTCGACCTGAGGGTGTTCGTCTGCCCATGCCCTAAAAGAAGATGGTCACTGAGGAACCCCAAGCGACCCTCGGCAGGATGGCCTGGGTCACCCCCACAGCATCTCAGCAGGCTAATCCACATTCAACGCAGATCATTAAATATGAAACAACAAAAGGAGCTAAGCCGTTAATAAAGTGCCAATAATATAGGAAATACTGACAGCATTTTATTTGATTAATTTTATAATAGATACCAATGACAACCCTTGGCAGGATGGAGTGACTTCTGACTTACGAATGCTGTCTTTATCCAGGAAATTACATGACTCAAATGTAATAATGGAGCTCAGAATTAACAGTTAGTGTTATAAAAGAAAGACTTCCTCTAGGGCAAGCTACGCATATGCTTTTTAAAAATCATTACAGCACTAAAAACTGGGCAGATGCTAAGGAACCCTAAAGTACTAGTGGAAAACTGAAAAGCAAAATAAAAATAAACAGAAAAAAAAAGAAGATACAAGTTTCAAGGCACTTACGTATTGCTTATTAAGAAGAGAGATTGACCTTAAGTGCTGCATTTGCGTTCAACCTGTGAATACAGTTCTGCTGTTGTATAATGCAGCAAGAGCTCTCAGTAAGCATCATGGAATGCAATCATATAGACACAGGCACAAGAACATTTTGGGGAATATTAATAAAAAAAAAAAAATTAAAAAAATTCGTCAAACAGAAAAAAAAAACCCTCACTATTGAGAAAGCCGAGAGTAACCACTTGACTGCATCAAGCACCTGGATCTCAAATCAGCAGACAAGGACAGTAGAAACAGACTGGCAAGTGTATTGCCTAGAATTAATTAAAAAAAAACCCCAACCTGAACTGAACAACAACAAAGGAAAACAATAAAGAACCTAAGAAAACATTGGCATCTTCTAGTCAGAAGATTTGCTTCCCGGCTGAAGATGCATCTTGTCATGACTTGTATTAAGGTACGTGTACTGCGACCGGGACGTGTGTTTATCGATGGAGCTGTGCTTTGTGAGTCAAACCAGGACACTGTACGGATACAGAGAGGTCACACTTTACTTCGCCACGTTATTTCCCTCGCTGGCCCTCCCCGCAGACTAACTGCGCTCCAGATAAGAAGCTGTAACCGCTTCCAGCACGTGCCGTCCCACACTGGTGTCTGTTATTACAAATCGTCTCCTCAGCTCGTAACAGAAAGGGGCAGTTGCTCTCTCTGTTTCTCAACATTAGTTTTGCATCACAAGTCCCCAGTTACCCAAGGAGGTATCCTGAAACAGCTAGCAGTAAAAATAGGAAATAAATCCCTGCCTTTCAGCCTCCTAGAGCCTTCTTTTCTTAATCATGAAAAGGATTGATTTTTAGTGTACTGATTCTTAATTTGTGAAAACTTGCGCTAAGTGCTGCTGTTGCATGGTAAGAGACTGTAAATGAAATACATAAGTTCTAAAACATCATGCAAGAAATGTGGTTTCACATCTTACAGTCAAAAATCCTACTAATGAATTAATACAAGCACACTGAGGTGTAATATTGGGATCATACCTTTAAAGTCGGAACTCCTCTCCCCATCCCTCCCTCCCCCAAAATCAGAAAAGTAATATTAATTAAACTTAAGAAGTAATGAATGCACCATTAAAGTGTCATCAAAAAGATGCTGACCTAAGACAAAAGTTCAATGATACACAATACGGTCAAAAAGTCTTCAATCAATAATATACAGTATGACAACTACATCTTGTAAATTATACCCAATACTGCCGGCAGTCTATCCCTCTAAAGAATATTTGCCCCCTTTCATCCCTTCCTAACAATCAGATAATAAAATACAGCACCTATAAATAAGCAAAAAAAAATTATATATATATATATTTATATATATATATATATTCCGAAATCATCTATTGTTAGTTTTAAAGATATGGCAATAAAGGAGTCTAAATTAGCAAACTTGTAGAAGCCATAACTGATAAAACAGCTTATTGAAAAAAGGTGGCAGTAATGCACTCTATGTGTGCACAAGTACGTAAGAAAATACACAGACGTATAAAATTGCACGCACACACTCACGCACACACATCCTTCCACACACCTCTATGCTCACGCATATACATATAGACAACAGGAGGAGTTAGAGACAAGTTAGAATTTGATTTGTACTTTGATCAGCCCTAACCTGTGCATAAAATAATGGAAAAAGGCTGTATTTCTGCAGGGCAGAATGGTCTAGACTGGGACTCGAGAGCATGAACGTTTTGGTTTGGAGTTTGGGCTATTTCCGTCCCGGTAAGAGCCCATCTGGTCATCGCCATGTACTCTTTATCCACGCAAAAATAAGCTTCCCACAACTAAAACATATTTAAAATCAGTGCTTGCGGTGGGAAGAAAGTCAGTAAATGGCCACCAACAGCAGGAAAAGTTCTTTATCTGAGGCAGCTCCAGTCCCCTCTTAGTGGTGTGTGATAGCAATCGTACACGTGAACTACACTTTCATCGATTCCAGGAAAGCTGAATATTTCAGGTTACAGAATACGTCCCCAAAGTAGCAGGCTGAAATGTTACTGGCCAACATTTTTTGAGCGATCTGTCTTTACTGAAAGGAAATTCTGTACACTACGAACCAAGTGAAATGATCAAGTACATGCTGTTTCTAAGTTGTCTCCTAAACCTCCCAGATATGAGGTCTGATCAGCGTGCTCTGTGGTTAGAGGTTAAAAAGCAGATTATAAAATACCTAGATTCAGATTTTTTTTTTTTGTCCTGATTTGGCCTAAAATGGAGTGTATTAAACAAATTCTGGTCTGCAAAAGACCAGAATCAGTTAAAGCTATGAAACAATGTGCACTACGTGTCAATATTCTATTTCACTTACAAGAAAACACTAAGTCAGCTACCACAAATTAAGATATTTTCCTGATGTGACTTTTTTTTTTGTTTTGTTAAAAAATATGTGGAGTAAATGTGTTTTTTTTTAATTCAAAGTTTCAAACAACAAGATTCTTTTCTTTTCTTGAAAATATGTAGGAATCCAAACTAGTGTGTTTAGAGTCGGTTGACTGTGCAATCTCTTAGTGGCAACTGAACAGCTACAAAAAACTTTCTTTTTTTTTTCTTTTTTTTTTGAAAAATCTCCCCTTTTTTCCTGGTTTAAGAAGATAATAGTGTATTATCGCTCTGTAGCCATTAGATGGCAGATAAAAAGCCCCCTTTTAATATGTGGGTTTGATTTTTTTTTTTCTTTTTCTTCCGTTTTTCTTTTTTTAAAGCCCACACCAAAGAGGAGGGCACAAGGCAAAGCTGTATGAGTTATTCCAGAAACTGTGGAAATCACTTAGGGCAATAATAAAAACACTTCAGGGTACAAAAAAGCTTGACTACACATTTCAGTTTTCTTCCTCGAAAACACAAACATAAATTGGGCTTAACGCTCCTTTTTGTTTTCTATATGCACCTTGGCCTATGGCGTTTTTGCCCTGTGGCCCGCAGGGCGGTTAAGTGCGCAACACAATAAAACCAGTAGAGGTCCAGTTTCACTTCCCAGCTCTCCAGAGTTGGGCGAGTTTAATCTCAAAACTCCCACTCGACGGCCTCTTCTCGACTCGCGGCCTTCTCCAAGCGGTGGATGATGTTGTTCAAGTTTGCCGCTTTCTTTTTCCTCAAGGAGCTGTCTCGCGTGTTCCTGGAGCTCGCTGCCTCAGAGAAGCCGAACAAGCTCTGAAGAGAGTTGGCTTTCTGCGAGCCTGTGGCCGGCGTCGAGCTCGTACTTGGCACACTGGAGATTTTCTCTGAACTTTCTTTTGACTTGTAGGAGCTCTCCCCTGTAAGGACTGAGGTGGAGGCAGCTGAGGTAGAGGCATCCCCTTCCGTGGCAGAGTTTGGCAGTGTCTCCAGAGCTTCTCCCGGGCGCTGCGATGCCGGGGGAGAGCTCTGGCGCGGTGCTCTGAGCCTGCCCTCGTCGTCGGTGTCCTCCAGGCTCTCCGCCTGGAATGGCTCCGCTTTCTCCGAAGACCTGGCGCCTTGCAGTGCCTCTTCCCCCGCTTCGAAAGCCGACTCCGCTGGCCCTCCCTGAGACTTTGTGGTTGCATTGCTGTACTCATCCGCCTCCGGGCCACTGGGCTTTCCTTCAGGTGGGCCTTCTGCATCCACACCATCGCAGCTGTCTCCCTCTGAGCTGTGAGCCGCCCGGCTGCTTCTGGCGGAAGGAGATTCGCTTGACCCAGCCTGGCTCTGGCTCCCGGCTTGGATCTCCTCGATGAACAGCTCCCGGCGGATGCGAGACCTAGAAGACAAAGGAAGAGGTATGGTGAGTCTGCTGGGGGGGGTCACTCAGAGCCCCCCTGCTCGACCAGGTCTGCCATTCCAAACGCCCATCCGTTAGGTGCCATTTTGTCTCAGCCTCAGGGCAGACGCAACAAACTGGGTCAGTGGAAGCCCTCACAAACTCAAACCCAAAGGACTGACTAAAAAGGTGTTTGGAAGAACATGAAATATTGTCAAGATGCTCTTAATTTAATTTAATTTATTTTCTTCTAACACAGACTGCCACGCTAGAAGGGATGCAGGCTGTAAACCCCAGGCCGTGCCAGGGCTCCTCCATGGCCTGGTGAGGGGCAGGCAGTCACAGCCCATGTTTTGAGCAGATAAACCATTTCTGGTAACTTCTGCAGCACTCACGGATGAGACTGAGCCATCTGATTTCAACCAGGATTTTTGCTTGTTTATTGTAAATCTGATGTTCATGACCACCCCTTCTAGTAACCACAGCAGGCTTTATGGACTAACACAAAAATATTAACTTTATGCAGACAATAACTGGTGAAACCCAATGACAGATCATGTTCCCTTTTTTTTTTAAGTTTAAATTAAGTACCATTCATAATTGTATGCTAAATTTTTAGAGCCTTAGACCTGATTTAAGAGACAGAAATGAAAGGCTCTGATGTCTCCCATTCCCATTAAGTCTGACACCATAAAGGTGAAATTTTACAACACACTGGACCAGAAAAAGAACGATTTTAAAAATATGAATACATTTTCAGTAGATCCAGAAGAAAATGGCTTGTAAATACAAAACAATTCAGATTCCTCTAGAAATGAGCCACTATTTGCCTAAACAAAAAACAAACCAGGAAAAAATCTGGACAACCCCCTTGGTGTTCTCCTGGACACCAAGGAGAAACGAAGATGAAACCAAGTCCGCTGTTCTGAAAATGCTCTGGGGAAGCACAGTCTTTTGACAGGATGTCAGTCCGTGAGCCTTATTTTTTATTTAAAAAATCGATTTCAGAACAGGGATAGTGACAAGGCAAGCAGTGCATTTCAAGGGAATTAATGCACTCTACGTGTGGCTAACATTGCCTGGTGTGCCACTTCCTGCCTCCAATACTTGAAGTGTGCAATAATACCCCAAACACACTACCTTTGCCACTTAGCTTGTTCCTTCCTCCCCCTTCCTTTTCTGTTTAGGAGCTCCCACTATCATCACAAGTACAGAACAGTTTATGAAAAAAAGTCTTAGGGTTCATGCTAACCCATTCTCTGTCAGCAGGAGAGGTTATGATCACTGCTCATGTGCTAATTTCCAACCAAGAGGGAGCCTTAACCAAGAGGGACCTCCCTGCGGTCAGGGACTACGGACACAGGGAGAGTTTAGCAAAATTGTATTTTTCAGAGTGAAGATGATGTTTTTGGTTTTAGCCACAGACAATCGGGTCCATGGGTGCTAAGGGTCTTGTAAATCACAAAGAAACGCAGCCCCGATGCTGATGGCTGGATGAATGTTTCATTTTTCCCTAAATGTGCTGTAGAAGACAGCACACAATGTTAAAAAATAGGATACATGCAGAACGCCCTCTGAATACTGCTTTTGAAGCTAATGATATTATTGACTTACTTGAAATGCAACAGAGTATTTCAGCAGTATTTGCTGACTCTACACTTTTGAAGGATTTAGGGGGTCTGTAATTTTCCCTAGGAGAGTATTATTCACCTAACAGAAGACCACAGGTACTAACATTAATTTTCTATTACTATTAATTGCATGCATCCTGCAACATCGATTATCAGGCTCTTTTTACACCTATGGTCTCCCTGCATGGACATTGATCCCGAACACGCTGCTTCTGTAACATTCCCCAGGTCAGGAGAGGAAACGGGTAGGAGCTTTGCGCCTGCACAGCATTTAAAATACCTCAGTTCCAGCAAGATACAAAATGATGACAAGCTCACCGAGTATCTGACTGTAGCCCTACAGAATACAGGTTCCATGGCTGTGCAAACCCCTGAAATTCACACCCAATATATTGGTTGTGGAATCTAGTCTGGCTTCCTGATTAACACAGTAATTAAATCCCTGTGGTAAAGAAGAACTGGTGACAGCAGATAGGGAATTCCAGAGAGCATTCCCCTCCGCGGAAGGTGCTGGCCTCGACATCAACACATCCTGTTGGCATTCACCAGTGTAACTCAAAATATCTAGAGATCTGCTGGGGTACACGCTGAAGTTCCCTGTACAATCCTTCACACAACATCTAAACAAGCACAACACTACAGTTCATTGACAAATATGCCCAGAGTAAGAGCAATGAAATTTAGGATCCAAGACCGCTCTTGTTGTTTATGTTCTAAGAGCTGATTGGTATGGATGCAGTGCCGTAGACTTGGAGAAGTTTGCAGACATGTCAAAACCCTTTATACCTATTTATATTCTGAAGTGAATTAGTTCCTTGCCTGCTGAGGATTTTTTTTTTTACGTTTCTTTTGCTGCAGAAAATAAATGCCAGTGCTGACTTTACAGCTGGTGGATATAAGGTTCTGCTGTAGCAACCACCTTTGGAAAGTGAGGTTTGGGCTGAACCCCAAAGGAGAAGCATCACTGCAACAGGATTCCCAAGAGACAGGAATATAAACTTGCCCAAATCTGTACCCTGCTTTACCTGAAGTTACTTTGAAGAAAAATGTATATTAAAGAGTAACTAGATGGTTTGAGATGTGCAACTGCTTCTGTATGGTAACTCTTCAATTTGGAAAAGAAATGGCCGAGGGAGAGTATAAAGGAGATAATTAAAGTTAAGTGGGGCCTGGAGAAGATGAACAGGGGAAAGACCACCCATTTCTTGTAATACATGAGCTGCAGCGCAGTCAGACCCTGTTCCCCCAGCAGAACATGTAACTCGTACCTCTTCTGCAACGTCCTGCAAATGGTTTAGAAGTACTTCATGCAAGAAAGCTAAAAAGAGTTATTGTACAGAGGGAAAGAACAAGACACGTGTTTTGATTTTCCAGTGGCGGCAACCACTCCCAGCACCCAGGGCCCCGAACAGGCTTGAAATATCTCTCTAAATTCCTGGAGGCTCGGCAGCACATCTGGGAGCAGGTCCAGATCACTCAGCGCTGTCAGGCTTGTGCTACCCACCAGCCTACAGCACCTTGTTTATCCATTTTTTATTTTGTATACAACTGTCAGCACCTAGTCTACATCAATGTATAGCTTGGTGTGGCTAAACACGCTGATCAATCATGACTTGTCACGCTTTCTCGCAGCACGCCTAAACAGGAGATCTCATGATAATGAGGAAGATGACACATGCCACCAGTGCTCCTGCACTCGTCTGCGTAAGTGAGAACAGCACATTTTGCTGTCAGGCCGAAGGGAACATATTTTCATAGGCAGCCCTCCAACTTGTGCATAATTGCCTAGAAGTGGGAATTGGAAGAGAAGGGCCTGCATTTGGAGAACTCTGAGCAGTGAAAAAGGCTGCATCTGTAGCGAATTCAAGTCAATGAAATTCAGTGTAAATATGATTACTCGTTGGTTATAATTTTTAAATTTTATATTGTTTACTATAAACATGATTTAGCTATTGTGCATAATATTTCTGAGTTCTCTCATTAAACTGTGCTGTTTCTGCTTCAGCAACTTCTCTGTTAAAAGCTGAGAAGGGCCAAAGTGGAAAATACCCTTTAAATGTTAGCAGCTTCTGAAAACAAACAAGTTTAGCAATCTGGACTAATTAGGAACGCTACTGGCTCTGAGTGAAGCAGCAGAATAATACTAAATCTGCTGTCTTAACTGTACCTGTTCAATATTCATTACCACAAATTTCTTGGAGAAAAGTCTGCTGCACCAATTAAGATTCTCAATCCCAAGCACAGTTGAAAATACATTTATTCAAATCTTTATAATTCTTACATGCCATTCCAGCATTGTTTCTTTGTACCGGTGTCTCTAGGCCAAAACCTACTTGAATGGTTCAAATGGGGAGCAGGTTCCTTGTAATAGGAGAAAAGAACTAAACACATCAACATCTTATTTTATTTCAGTGGGACCCAATGATTTAATCATAACAATGAAATTAACCTGTGGCCACATCTGACTTCAGGGTTATCGGTTCTCTGTCCTTCCTGACTGTGCAGAGCTTCCCAGAAATACAGCACACGCTGTGCCTATTTTCAGAGCTCGGTGACTCAAGACCTAAAAGAAAATCCTCTTTCTGCTCTTATGTGGGAGCATTCTCCGATGAAAGCCGTGCAATCCTGACGCCGTGTGGCAGAGGACACTTCCAAGCACCCCTCACCAACTGACCCAGGCGTAACACACACAACACACAACACAATTTGTGTTGTGTTACATATACACACACACATATGCGTGTCTGTGTGAGTGTGTATACGCAAGTCAGCAAGAGCGGTCTTTCCTACTGCAATGGGATTTATAAATATTCAGCAGTGGACATCTCGAAATCCACGCCCACCCCAAAAGCGAGACTTTCTGTTTAAAAGCACTACTTAACATCAATATGTGAATATTGCTGATCCTTGGGGATGACTTAAAATTAGTCTGGAGCATTAGCATTACTGTTAGTTAGACCCTCCCTGCTGTCAAAACTGTTCATTTTGTACAAGTGCTCAAGGCTCACGGGAGCAGGCAGAGTCTGCTGGAGCGCAGCACCACGGCACACACAGTACATCCTTCCTGATTCAGGATAGGGCTCCCGGGAGATCTCGTACCTGTAATTGTGGAACCAGTTGATCACGGTGCTGGTTTTCAAGTTGAGCTGCGTAGCGAGTTCCTCAATGGTTTTTGGTGATGGGTATGGCTTTTGCTGGTAGGCTCGTTTCAGAGCTTCCTTCTCTTCCGGCGCCAGCACCACCCGGGGTTTCTTCAGCTGGTGCTGTGGCTGTGGGCTGGCTCCCTGGCTGTAGTCGATGCCAGCGGACGAGGACTCACAAGACTGGCTGTCGCTCACAGAGCTGTGTCGCCGTTTCATGTAGGCTGAAAGAGAAGTGCATGAGATCAGCCCCAGCTGAATACAAATGCAAAATCAATGAATATACGAGATGGGGAATAAATGCGAAGCTGACAGGCTGCATGGAGGGGCTGTTTGGAGAGAACAGAAAGGAAGGAGCATCATCAGAGATCAGAGGACAGCAAATGTGGGGAGGATCCAAGAGGCAGAAAAGGAAGAAAGGAGGGTAAGAAAAGAGGGTAAATGGACTGGAAACCTGCCAGAGTTTTCTGCTTTTTCAATGAACACGGGGCATGAATAACAGGGTCCAGTTAACACGACTTATTTCAAATTCACTCTTCCAAGAGCGGCAAAGTTCCACATAAGCACCTGATGAGGACAGTTGCACTTCATTTCAACTTCAGTGGTTTTGGTTGTTACACACCGGAGGTGTACACTAAGGTCTCCCCGACACTTAAGGTCTCTCTATTAAAGACATGGCTGTGGAAGCTGAAGGCAGCCACAGCCGCTTCTCCAACACACGATGGCGCCCAGAGCCCAGGGATCCCAGGGATGGGCTGAATAATCCATCAGGCGTTTGGTGCTTTTTCCTACAGATCTTCACTACAGCGGTGACAGGTTCTGAAAGAAAAACAGCCCACAGCATCCTCCACCCCTACACACAGCTCTCCTGAAAACACATATACTTTTAAGATGGAGCTCGGTGAGGCCGATGGCAGAAACCTGTGACACCGCCACCGATTCTTCCCCCGGACAGGGACTGAATTATCCTGGCAAATTCTGCAAGGAAAGAGTCCCAGCAAACGCTCTCATTGAATTGATTGATTTACACCAAGCAGAGAAAGGTGGGATTTACTGCACCTAAGCAGTATCATGCACAAGCATTGGTAATGGGGGGGATGAAAACTGCAAATATAGATGAATCTTGTCATGGAATATTTAATGGCCTGTTAAATACTTTCTAGATATTTAAGAGTTCAGGTATTCAGGAGCTGCCATTTGATAACCTTGGCTATTAAGTTCCAGATTACACCAGCCTGACATCGATCTAGCAGGCACTACATCTCCAAGAACCAGGAGCTCCCACCAGAGCCAGGGACCAATGTGGGTCACGTCACATCGATCAGCAACCAAATTCTTTAAAAAATAAATTTCTCTCTCCCTGCAGCTCTGCCTTTAGGCTGAGAGTGCACAAAGAATAAAAATTCAATGCAATCAAATAAACTGAAATGTTCACAGCCCTTCTCACAGAAGCCAACTTCTTCTGGCAGAGCTCTATGCAGGACTGGCTGGGTTTTCTATCTCCAGTGGGTTTCAGCATCCCGTCCCCTACGCGGTGCTATGTCCAGTGGGACCTTTTTATGCTGTGTTTTACTACAGTTGAAGTGAGTTTTGAGCACAGTCTGTAACCTTTGGGGGTATCTGCATGGCCCTCATTTTGTTTTTCCTGAATATGACAGATTACCTGTGGATTGCCTACTGTGTAAGATCACTGATATGGAACACAACGTGAGTTGCTCACGATCCATCACTCTGCCATGATACAATCCTACATGCGCTTGAAATAAACATAAAAAGCAAAGCTTTTTCTAAACTTCGTTTAAAAAATCACCTATTTAAGTTGTTGCACCCTGATGCAGAACAACCAAGCGACCACCGAGAAGCGCATTATTTCAAGGTGACCTATGGGCCTTATTTTTGCAGCCTTCAAGCAGCTGTTACAACCTTCAACCACGGAATTAATCATTCCAGCAATATAATCTCACATTTATAGGAAGGTCTTTAATCTCAAAGACTCCTAGGTGTTGTTTCAAACTTGCATTGACATGCAAACTCTATAAACAGGTCCCTTGTCTCCTTTGATAGCCCAACCAAGAGGGCAGAAAGGCAGCATCTATCACTTCAGCAACGTGCAGCAGCTTAAAGGAGGCCCTGAGACAAACCAGAATCTTGTGTGGAAGATGTAAAAGGTGTTTAGGCTATCTCTAACTGGAGCTTCTGGAATTTGGTCAGGCGACTGAGTTAACATGAGACACCACGCACCAGGATGCCCTGAATGTCTGCTTTCTCTGCTCTCCATTTCTGGCAGGTCAGAGCTCCCATCTCTAGACTCCAAAAGACAGCATGGAGCTGTGACAACTTGGGATAAGTTTCATGCCCTACACCTACCTTTGCTTTTGTAACCTCGCACCGGGATGACAAAAATTGCAACAGCTTATTTGGGTGTCTTTCGTGTCAATAGAACAAATCACACAAATGCATATATTTCCTTAACAGAAAAATAAAAGGGATGTCCCACTGTTCTGTCACAACTGATTGCTTTTCTGGAACTTAATATATTTTCAGAACAAATCTCCATTGGGCCAAAGGCACAATCCTGGCACTTTGCCATGTGCCAAACTAGCACCTAAGCTTCAGGCTTTATGCTGCTCTCTGGAAACTTTAGATGACATTTATAAAAGCTTTTCCTTTCTAATTCTTATTTTAAACATATGTGCGGTGTGTAGACAGCATAAGGAGATCATTCAGCACATTTGCAGTGACAGAAAGGCTCAAGCTGGAATCCAAGTCGCAAACACACTTGATTTTTGGAGCAGTTGGATTTTTGCCTGTGATCGGTCTCCGTTTCTCAGGAGGCCTGTGAAAAAAAAACCCCACCCCAAATGTAATTTGGGCAAAGGTCTGCATCTGGGTCAGAGACCAATGTATCACGGCCAGCTCTGTCCCCAGAGTTTTGCCACCTTTCTTCCCCCCTCACTCTGCTGCCAACCCAGCACCACCGTGTCCTTCTGGAAGACTCCCCAGCACGTGCTCAGCTGTGGATGCAGCAGACACCACTGCAGAACTAGCGGCTGCCCACTGAGGTAAAACAGAGCCCCTTTTAATATAATTTTTATCTTATGCGGTATTGAACAAGATTATTAAAAAGCGAAATAATAGGGAAATAAAGGGAATTAAATTTTCTCCTGACAACAGGCTTCAGCACTGCTCAGTGAGGAGTGTGACACTACCAGCAGCACACCACACCCTGGGAGCTTATAAAAAAGAGGAATGAACTCTCCCAAGGCAGGAGAGGTGGCACAGAGCGTCTCAGCTGAGAGGGCGTGAACCCCCGGCTCCCTCCAAAGAGGTTAGTTAATGGACATTGCAAATTTTCAGAACCTCTTAAAATGGACATTTATAGCACAAACTTCAGACTGGCAGAACAGAGAGAGAGATATATGCAGCTCACCTTTATCATAATTATTAATTTACTCCCTTAATAAAACGTGGCAGAGAAATAATTGATAATAATGTTTCACTGGTAGCAGATACAGTTGCATTGTTCTCTAACTGACATTAGCTGAAGGGAAAGTTAAATTCTTAATGTGGCTCTAGAGCCATTTAAAAGGTTAAATCACAGGATCCTTACCTGCATGAAAGAATTTTGCAGAAAATACAGGGTTGAATTCACTTTAGAGTGCTCTGCTAGGAGGACAGCACTTACACAGTTCAGGAGCTCAGTTCAGAGTCTCAAATGATTTATAGCCTTATCTCTATTCAGGTGCCATCTACAGAGCATATGTATTGCACAGCATTTGATAAGAATCCAGTTTAGAAAATAGTTTTGAAAGGATATTGTCAGTACTACTTTTAAATTATTTTTATTTTATTTTTCTGCATTATGGGCAATATTCTCTTTGAGGCTATAAAAACCCAGCTAGTTGACAATTTTATTTCTGCCGTATTTCTAATACGGCAAAAACCATCATGGCTCCCTTTGGTTTACTGTTGTAAGTGGGAAACCCAAGTGGATTTCACTCCCCGTGGTAAGATATGCCACTGCATTATATTATACTGGTTACTATGACAAGAATTTGAATTTCTTCTTAAAAGAAGACATGCAAGACTAGAATTTTCCCAGAAGCTCCCTCCCTGCAATTTTTAACATAATCCCAAAGTTCTTGATCAAATGTGTTAATGCTTTCAGGACATCAGTCAACAGCAGTGCTTTCAGTGCACACAATTAATGCTGTCTGTACTAACATCATTAAGGGCTAGCTCGAGAGATGTATATATCATTAATTAGTTAACTGCTGATAATGGCAGCCTGTGAGTCTCTCTTGTAAAATCACATGAACATACTAAAACCAGGGCTCTGGATAACCACTGTTTTTCAGTAATGAATTTAAAATGGAATCAGTGAGATGAATTGGCAGGATACAGTCCCAACTAAGATCCCCAGTGTCAACTTAGGTCTCTCACAGACACATACTCACGACCCAGCCATTTTACGTGAGCATGTACTAACACAATCACCTTCCCCCATCCCTATAAAGGCCACAAATTTAATTATTCTCAAACACCCTTTTATAAAGACTGCATTTTTCTTTCCTCCTAGCGACCATCGGCGCAGGACTGGCAAGAAGCTCTCTCAGGAATCAATGCACAGTTCTTCCAGCCCAACATCTGTGACCAGCTGCAGCACTATTAACTAACAACCCCAAGCCAGCTCCCAAACTCACATTTCTCATTTGGTAAGGCAAGTTATCAGTGATACACCAGGGCCTCAAGTAATTAATCTATAGGAGAATATAGCAACGATTTCATGACAGCTGGTGAATATTCAGGGTCTGGGGATGGTTCTTTGTTTGGGGTTTGGTGTTTTTTTGGATATATCTACTTGAGTTAGCATCAAATAAAGCTCTGAAAAAGCTGTCATGAAGTCCTTTTGCATAACCTTCATTATACTGGATCAATGCTGCCTCTATACTATTTATGGAGAATTATAAAAGATACAGTCATCTTTGAAATAACGGAAAACATGAGTCAGCACAGTCTGCTGCCAGTTACCTTTTTTCTCCATGCGTTTCATATCCATCAGCTTCTCCACGTTGTTGGGATCGTTCAGCCACAGCTGCATGCGGACAAAGGGTTCCCGTCCCTTCAAACTCAGCTTGTGCCAGGGCTTCGGGCGAGCCAGAAGGTCTGAGACAGAGCCTTGTGTTAGCCCTAGGATTGTCTCCCCAAACAAACGCTGACCTAATACGAAATTGAAAATTGCATGAATTCATTCGGCTAAGAGATGAGCCTAACTAAAAAAGACAGAACACATCTACGAGATCATTCTTCAGTTATTCTTACTTTAGAATTGCTTGAAAACCCCAAAGAAACATTTTGAAGAATAAAAGCTCTCCTCCCTCCCCCGGCTAAATTGTAAATTTTGAGCTTTAGTTTAATCCCGAGGGTGTGACTGTGGCAGAGAGGGGAACTCAACACCTTTGGGGACCAGGACCTTACACTGAAACGGTGTGCAAAAAAAAGATAAAATTAATGAGATGAAAACCACCCTGAATTTTCAGCTAAGCAGGCAACTATTGACAGCAGTGTGGCCACTTAGCTCTGATGCAGGAGGGCAGTGCAACAGCTTCGTTCTAACAGGGCAATCCACACATTTCAAGCGACCAATGAACCAAGACAAACGCAACCCCCCATTCAGCAACGGTCACGTAAGTGTCCTCAAAGACATGTGTGCGTATTGTCTGTGCTGTAATATATCTCCGGTGTTCTAACTGTGTTTTACCAACTGCAGATAATCACATTTTACAGTGCAACAGCTTTTCCAGGTTTTTTTACAATCTCTACAAGTACTTCTAGTTAAGAATGCTTAATTTTAGTTCTTTTCAAAATGCTATAGTTTAGCAGGTAAATACCCCATATGCTTTTCAATGTACAGTCTCTATATGTGCATGAGTAACGCTAGTTTTTTTGTGGTTAAGACCTAACTTAACAAGAACTGTGGAAAATGCCTGTGCAGCTCAAACTCAACCACACAGCTGCTTTTCTAAAACCCCTCACTTCAGTGCTCTTCCCAAGCTAAACCGCCTCGATACGCAACAGCTTTTGTTACAAGACAGAGCCTGAAGTCCTCTGAGTCATCACCGGTGACTTCGGGTAGAAGCGCAGCTATCATCTATTTTCAAGGTAACCCAAAGATCTCTCCGTACCGACCGAGTTCAGGTCTCAGGGTCTCAGATCCGTAGCTTTTTCATGCCCTCGCTAACACAAAGGGGATCACTTCTCCTTCCCGTCCCAGCAATGCCAGCAGCCTTAGCCAGTGGCAACAAACAGACCCCTAAGGGACAATGTAGATGTGTGGGGACTTGTGCTCCTACAGTTCTGCAGGACATGCCTGCACTTGCCAAAGCACCATCAGCTCTTGCCTTCACAGCCTCATCTGATCCTGTCACAAACAGGTTGTGGAAAATATCTACCCCATAACCCTCTGCTGTGTGCTTAACTCCACCTCCTCTTTAAAAATACCCCAAACCTTTGGCCTGGCCCTTTTTTTTGGGAAGGGAAGGGAAGGGAAGGGAAGGGAAGGGAAGGGAAGGGAAGGTGGGAGGTTAGAAGCTGCGACGCATGGGACAGGTGGGAATGCAGAGCTTTTGGAAGAAGCAGCTGCGATAATGAAAGGGGACATGAGGACAGGGTAACATGACACAGTCTGCTAATAAGCTCTAAAACTAACCCTGAAAATGGCGCTTACAGACTGAACAGAAACCTAAATTCAGAATTCACTTAAGTTCCTAAGTAATAAATGATGTTCTGCTACCCTCAACATCAGGAAAATCACACAAAAGAAGTAGCTCAGAGCCAATTTTGGATCATGCATACTGCAGATTTACCTACTCCCTGTTTGCCTTTGTATTTAAAAACACCAGTACGGCCTTATCCATTTACTCCTAAACCTGCCAGCTACATGCCAGATAAAACAGCTACTTTAAAGATCTTTTCATTTGCCTTTGTAAATAACTTTCCTTTAACGTTCCCTGCCATTTCTAACCCCAGGCTGTGCTCGGGCTGCTATGTTCTTCCAAAGGCCACGAGAGCTCTGACAGCTGCTGTGCAGGGCCTATGTGGCCACTGCAACCACCTGGGGGGCTGCCAGAGCAGGGAACTGATCGCACTCAAACCAACATAACGGCCCTTTTTGACTCAGACCAACTGGTCCAGTTAATTGTGTGGCCACATGAACGGGAATACTGGCACAGATCAGCAAGAAGGTCGGAAACAAGCAGCCCAGAGCAGGTACTAGCAATGCTGCCAAAGGAACTGAACTTCCAACAACAGCCTAAAAATTGAAAATGGAAACGTGGAAGCAGGTAATGTCACATTCTCTAGGCGTTAAGGACAAAGCTAAAGATGTTTGTGGCATTTATTTTATCCCAGGATATGGCAGGCCAGGATAAAACACCCGAAAGACTCCCAAGCTAATGAGAAATGTGTTAGAAATCATTCTCAGGAGGTAGCAGGTGTATCACACTCCATCTTCATCAGAGAGCTATTAATAACTGGAATATTTTTAAGCACAGGTTTCCTAATACTCCTGGTAATTCTCCCCATCTTTTCCCCTAATACCCTTCAGGCCTGTTCCCACTGCCGTAGCTCCCCATGGACAATACTTTCTGTGAAATATGCTGGTTTCATTAGTCCTGGCCCTTTCTACAAAATCCCCACCACGGCAACCCTTCAGTAGCTCACTGCATTTGCTTCCATCTGTATTTAAGTTTCACGTTGCCCAACCGGGAATCATGATGACGCTTGGGACTAGGAATACTAGTGACATCACAGCATCGTTAGCTAAAGGAACGCCCAAAGGCATGGGAGGAGAGACCTGCCAAACACATCTGGAATGGTTTTGCACAACCGTGGACTTTACTGCCTGATGATACTGGAACAACTGGGCCACCACCAGTTGCCCAAGACAGGTTCAGAAGGCCCTGTGGCCTAGGACAGAGAGACCTGGGCACCAAGTCAGTCTGGTGCACTAGCACACTGAGGGCACAAAAGGAGACATTGAAACTGGTTCCACACCTAATGCAGAGTTTGGGGCACATTTCCTGGCTCTTCTGCTGCTTTTTAGGCTTGTCAGCCACACTGTAGGAAAACAAAAATCATGGGAAATAAAAAAGACTAAGTAAAAATGGCATCAAAGCAAATGTAAACAAAAAAACTTTTTCAAACCTCTCTGGAACACCAGAGCAGGTACAGCACTCAACAGTATTTTGCCCAAAACCTAGGGGCTTGAACCTGCAAACCCTTACCATGACTTGGGGCTTTTATCTCTACGTTATCTCCACTGAACAAGCAACCACAGCCTGCCCCTGCCGATGCATCTGACCGAGTTAATTCTGCTGGGTTCAGCAGGACTAAGTCTCGTGCAGGGCATGTCAATGACCAAGGCCGTTTTCTCTTTTTTCCAGTCTATGTTAAATCAGAGCTTGCAATCTGCCCCATCCCAGTACTTTTCCCCTTTAAAAAAAACAATAAATCTAAGATTATAACATGCTATTCTGTGTCTAGCCAAAAAAAGGCTTCCTTACTTACTAAAAGAAAGGGAGTTTTACTTGTATGGTCATAAAGTTCAGATGATGTGGATGAAATTCTTCTCACTTCATCATCAGCTTAAATCTAAACTTAATCTTTTGGTCCCACCTGTAGTGCATGGAGAGAAACTGGTACTTCTGGAGAGCAATTCATCCCAACCACCTCAGACATCTCTTTTGAACATCTGAATGCAGCAAAGATGAATCCCACGCTACGTCTCAGAAGCACGTGCAGGTAACACTGGGGCAGCCTCACTGCCTTCCCGCTAGAGACCTCAAAGGGCTCCTACAGGTTCCCCAACGCCTTGTGAGGGAAGCAAGCGCCAAACGCACATGAAGAGATAGTGATTGAGAGGCAGAGTGGCAGTAATATTCCTTCAGATTGTTCCAAATATACAGCCATGTCAATATTACACCGATTTCTAGACCTAAAACCTCATCTGTAAGCAAAAGCCACCTTAGCTTTGCACATCTCTAAGCAAAATAACCAAACGGCCCCATACACTTATCTACAGGTTCACCGAAACCTCAGCGGAGTCTAAATTTACCCTCCTGGCTCTACAGGTATCCTATGCTTTATCCTGTGATGCATCTCCCTCTCCAGTCACCTGAACTCCTCTATTTCACCTATTTTTTGAAATGCTGGGGCCTTGAATCTGTAAGCATGGGGAAACCAGCATTTCTCAAGGAGAGATCTCAGTGGCTTTGGGGTTTTGGTCTTCTTGACAGCCTGCTGGACTGTGGTTAGGGAGTTGGGAGCAGCATCTTAAGAAGATGCTTAAGAAGAGCAAGGGTATGATGATATTTTAAGTGGAGTGTGACAATCTGAAAGGATTTTTCTACTGCTTCAAAAAAACCAATCAAACCACCAAAACCAAAAAACTTTTATACCAGATTAAAGCTTAGGCCAGAATCAAACCCAAGCATTCCTGTAAACATCTACTGAAATATACCTCAAAAAGGAAAGTATGGCTTTTATTTCAGCCAAGAAATGAGAATAAAGCGATTTACCAAGATTGTTGTCCGTTAGCACTTCTTTGACCCTTTTCGTAATGCCGTAGGTATCCAGCTCAGGGGACATAGCAACGAGCTCTTGAATGCTGAGCGCCGAGTGGCCCGACAGCGGCAACGGTGTTGTAGACTGGGATTCAGAAGCAGAGGGCTCGCTCGATTCTTGGGATTTGCCATCCTTGCTTGTCTCTATAGCGGGACAGGGCTGCTGTACCAATTCAGTTAGGCTTTTCACCGATTCACTGGAACTCATGGGAGATTCAGGAGCAGGACTGCAACTGGCAGAAGTCTTTGGAGTGCTTTCTGTAATTAAAAAAAGAAAAAAGCCCCCACTTTAGCATAATTGTAATGTTTTGATTGCAGGATATTTAACTTTCCTTCTCATTTATATTCTACCTACTTAAAGAAATGCCTAAGTATGCAAAATGCTACTTGTTATGACTTGGTTACTAAAGAGCCTCTTTTTAAAAACAGAATTATTTTCTAATTTTATCTTGAGTCATCTCTACTTTCTTATCAAGACAAGATGTACAAATACAAATAAAAATCATGAAAAAAAAAATGAAGTGCAATAGCCTGTAAGTTTGCAAGAAATTTCCTTGGCCGGGAAGTTTCATATTCTGCTTTCCACAACAATTTTGTATAAGGATGCTTTTAAATCTACCGTTACGGACTGGTTTAAACCTCCTTCTGCATCTTGCAGGAAACTCACTCCGCTGCTGTCCTGCAGTGCCAATGAGGGATAGCCTGCAAATGGTACAACTTTCTGTCTTGAGTGTTACTGATTTCATTTTGTTTCTTATCACACGCATCACATTTTTGCACTTCTCTTTGTCCAGGAACAACTCAACGAGATTATAATTCAGTTTGTAATTATGTTGTATTAATTAACATGTTTGAGATCCTGACCTAAAGATAGCTAGTGGAGCAGGAGACACTCAAATCTGTTATTGTGACACTTTGAAGGAAAACCTTCTGAATCTGTTGGATTGCCAACAACAATAGGTTCTGTACAAAATGTTGTTTTCCCCTCATAAATTCACATTTATCTCTAACGGAATGTACCAACTGAGCTTGTGTAGAAAATCCAGACATCTGAGAGTACAGTCTAAACATTTTTTAAAGCAACAACACGTAGGCCACGTGGTTTAGAAGAACAATTCCCTTCCAAAGATAAAGAGTAGAATTCTTTCCCATTTTTTGTGGGATTCCTTCCTCCTCCTTGCTGTCTCACATCTCATTACTCGATGCGGTTAATCGCACGTAGCTGAGATTCATACATATGCGGATCAATCTCAACGTCTCTGGAGGAAGCTCTCAGTTGTACAAGGATGAGGCCAGTCTACAGCAAAAACTTAGTCCCTCTCCCACAGCTCTCTTCTCCTGAGCACTGCAACTCTGCTATGAGCAGCACCATGTCCCGTCTCTCCCACAGCCAGGGCTAATAGCAACCTCCACTATCTTTCAAGTCGGTTTGCCACCCAGAATTCTGTCAAATCATCGCATTACACGCAGCTCCCGTAGCACGGAAACATCTCCCAAATGCTACAGGGAAATACTGGATAAGTAAGAGCAGGGTTCAGATGAACAGGACAATTGTGTGGTTCAAGGCACCAGAACCTTTCCCGACGCTGCATTGAAGAGAGTGTTCCCTGACACACAAAGTTGCTCTCTCAAACCAAGCAATTGGACTTTTTCCTTGGTGCTTTGTGTGAGGTGCAAAGGAGGCAGACATCAAAGGAAAGGAAGGTGCACATAAATCTTTAAGGGAACAGGGATCCTACAAATCTTATTTCTTTTCTCTGTTCACCCTAGGTCATCATACAACTGAATATAAAACCCAGCAAATGTTATTTTTGTATCAGGAGCTGCAAAGGAATTGTACTGTAAATTTGCCCTGATTCACCCATGCGAGGGACCAATTTGGCAGATCATCCATCTTGTTCACTGTACACTGTCAGGGATGGCATGAATTCCCTACATGATAAACAGATTTCTTCTCAGGTCTGTGTCCTTTAACCCACAGCAAGGTCAAAATTATGGCTGCCTGGCTAATAAACTGCACGGCACTCGTTCAAGTTCCCTCTAATTTTGTCCCTTGTGCCAGCTTATACAAATCTTACTGAATAACGAGAGCAGCTGCAAATTTCCCATACAATTCCTCGCCCGTGCGCTGCAAACCACACACACACAGGGAGTGCAGAGAAAATCCAAACTGGAAAAAAAACCCCACCAAACCACCAACCACACAGGACTAAACAAAAGCATTTCCTAACGCTTCCTTCTCCCTCTCCTTCCCCTGCCCAGCCTAATTATGTAAACAACAAAGGTAATCTATATCATCATCTATCACTGAAATGCTCTGTGCTGCTCACATATTAGCTGATTTATTTTTTATATCGCACATCAGGAGCTTACTTGAATTTCATTTTTAAGACCAATCTGCTGCTTATTTACTCAAAAAGGTAGGATTATCTGAATCTAATTTTGGAAGGCAGTACAGATGACAAACTGCTTTTTTTTTCCCCCTCCTTAACGAAAGGCAAGTGTATTGTGATTTCAGAAGAGGCATTATGCGCATACACTACAAATAACTCAAAATATGTCCCCCATTCATTTTTAGCATTTTTCCCTTATGGAAAAGCATTTTCAAGATCACCTAAAACATCTGAGGAAAAGATACGTTCTTTGGAAAAGTCAGTTCGATAATAAAATAATGCAAACATTTCCCGTTAATCTACTTAAAAAATTAAACAGACATTTAGAGCACAAGTGATGGCTGACAGAACAAAGGGGAAAATTGAATGTATTCACTATTACAGATTTAACTGTCAATCCACAGCCATTTCGTATGCTTTATGAAATAATTTGTCTGCATTCATTTCTCTCAAGTTCCTCACAGGACAAAGAAACAAATTCAGGACATTTGAAAAAAATACGTATTAAGATTTCAAAAGTAGCATTTGAACAATTTCCAATGAAAATAATACATGGAAACCTTATTTCTTCAAAATGTGTTCTGCTTTTTTAACCCCAGACTTCACTGAAGAATAACACTAAATTAAGAGCGATCCAATTTCTGAAGAGTGCATAAGTGATGATCTCTGAGTGTTTACGTGTTTGCTTTTAGTGAGGAAGAGATCATTTTGCCAGTACAAGCACAAAATTGGATTCCAGTAGGCGCTGGGTTTCCCACAACCTGCAACCCCCCGGCCCCCATCCACCCTTTATTGATGAAGTTACTTCAATAAATTCCAGATAAACTTTGCTCTACCAAAGGGGTGCTGCATTTTGCTTTCCAACAGCCTGCACCCGGTTTTAACACCTGAAGAAAAAAACACCCCAAAAGCTTCAAAAATAAGGTGCTAGAAGAAAAGAGCTGGAGAGATCAAAAACATCAGCAGTGATGAGGTCATTGCAGAACCTGGGAATTTTTTAAGCCTCAGGCAGCAGAAGTGAGCCAAGGCCTCTGCTTTGCTGAGGATGGAAGAAGGATCTCCAACAAACAGGCTGTTCCCAAAACAGCTCGGTGGAAAGATGGCGTCCTGAGCATGTGATGAAGACACATCACTTTAACACGACATTTTTAAATGCTCAGGGAACTGCTGGCAAGCATCACGAAACACTCAAACACATCCTAAATGCTTGCAAATGCAATAAGTGATTCAAATCTAAAGCTGCAGGTATAACTGAGTCATCAAAGGGCAAGGGCTCTACTGTGCAATTTTGTATTATTCATTCAGAATGTACATGTTTGGGGTATGGGGAAGTTCAGCACTTCCAACCAATTTTTAAAAGCACATTCACGTATGCAGCATTGAAAATCATAATCAAATGCAAATCAAGACTAGGAAGTGATGTCTGCATGAACGGGCCAGCAATTTGAAGTATTTAGCCAGTGCAACTGGCCTCCTTTCACAGCTAAAACTGCACCTTCCCCACAGCTTCCATCAGGTCAGTGTTTTGGAAATGTAAAGAGGTTAGAAAACAGAGTTCCAGCCTCAATTCATTGGTTGTGGCAGCTTTTCTGAACTTAACATTAGATTTTCTTATTCTTCCCCAACTACGTTTCCCACCCGCCATGCTGGGGTCAGGTCCCCAGCACTGGATCCTGTGTCCTGAACTGCTGGAACACTGGTTGTAGAACATTTTGGATGATGATTATCCCACCGATGGCCTGGACTTTACCTGAGAACACTTCCCACAGCACAGTAGGCACCCGATGCATTCCTCTACGAGCTCTGATCATGCTCTGCCATTGCAAGGTGACAAAATCCCTACGGGGTCTAAGGAACCACAGGCTGTTCTGGGCTCCCCTCCTGCAGACCCGAGGATCACCAGCTCAGCTGCTCAAACCCAGCAGAGTCATCTCATTATATTCTGCAAAACTTCAGGGCAGTGGTCAAGAAGGACCATTTTAGTGATTGAGATGGACAGGAGCTCTTCTGACCCCAGGAAGCTATCTAACATGGTTCTCCATAGAAAAGCAGCAGTGTAGCACAGGTCCAGAGCACACTTCAGCTGGATGCTCCTTCTGAAGCTCAAGACACCTCAAAGACTTGCAGGTGACGCCTGCCACAACCTCCAGAGAAAATCACAAACGTCTACATGACCTGACACCACTCCAACATGTATCCCCCTCAAGAGAGGGATCTAGATGATGGAGCAGTGTTGAGACATGGACGTGGCTTCACCAGTCCCAGAGGCACCCCGCTGCTCTCTGCCAGCACGGGCACATCCCTCCAGGCAAATTCCTCCAGGTTTGCTGCTTTTGCTTGGACCCTGCCTCAACTGCTGCAGCCACGGCACCACACTGACTTTATGCCCCCTCATCAACCTAAAGTTCTGAGCAAAGATTTGAACAACAGCATATGAATTTGCAAACGTAAAACACAAGCTTGATGCCCTGAGCATCTCCTCCCAGAGCACCTCCCCGGCTCTAAAGAGCGTTCTGTACTTTTGCAGCTGGGGAACCAGTGGGAGAGAATAAACCTGCAACCTCTGCTGTTAACACACGCTCAGCTAATAAGCTTGCAAAAGGACTCGTGGGGAAGGAGGTGCAGAACATGGAGAACTTGAGGAAGACCATGCAAAACACAGAAGGTATTCAGGGGCCTCTAAAAGGATTATGAAAAATATTATATTCTAAAGACAGCAGGCAGACAACAGCTGCCTTAACTTTCAGAGCAAAGTGGATTGAAAAAGCAGATCCACTATAATTTCCAGAGACAAATCTCTGCAGTTTATCTGATCCACTATTTAAATTTCAATACACAGTCCTCTATCTGCAGTAATAATAACCTAAATTCCATTTAGTGTTCATTTGAGCAGTCAGGATAAAGTCATTTCTTATTATCTCCCCACTGTGTAAAAAACAGCTTGAAGGTAGGAAGTCAGCAAGCATTTTCACCAAAAAGTAATTATTGTAAGTGACATTTTTACTGCTGGCATGCCATAAGGCGAACTGCGCATTTGGAAGGACAAGTTGCTAAAACAAAATGACAGGGTACTCTGTGACATTCCGACAGGAACCCAAACATGATTTAACTGGCGCTTGGTTTGATGCACCACTTCCCACAATGACCAAAGCCCAGGCTTCAGTTCCACGCCAAACCAGTCAAATTCCTGGTTCCTCGCTGAGGAATAGCGAGAACCGCCACGTCCTGTGCCGAGCAGAGTGGAAAGGCAACGGAACATCCCGTCCTCTGCTCGATTCCTTTACGGCAAGCGAGGAGGGAAGACGAAAGCAGACAAATGCAGGCAGGAGATTTCTCAGCAAACTCTTAAAAGAGCATTTGCTACTTCAGGGCCTGCGTTTACCTACGCGTGCAGGCGAGTTAATGGACAACAACAGAGCTGGCAGGTTGCCTCAGATCGAAGTGTCTCATACTGGGACTGGATTAGTTTCTTGTTTTCCCCCCTAACGACTAGGCTGCCCGTTCTAGCCAATTTGTAGACCAAAAACCAGGGTATGTTCTCCTGAGAACGGAGCTGAGCAACGGCAACACCCTCAGAACAACCGTCCTGCTCTTTCCCAGGGTCTGAAAATTTCAGGCAGAGATGTTTTTTTTTCTCCTCCAGCCTTCTATCTAGTTTTACCTTCAGCAATGGCTGCCTCGGCAGGATCTCCTAAAGCACCACAACAACTCTCCTCGCTGCCAGCGGTGCGGTGCAAGCCTGAGCTACGTAATAAATCTGATCAGCACTTCAATACATCCCTCTTCTGAGTAATTAAAAGAAAATACGCGTGAAAGCTGAACGCCTTCTCTCAGGTAGTGCTTTTGGTGGATTTACTTGAAGTGAGTGAGCCTTGCTGATGAACAATTTGCAAATTAATGTGGCTTATGAAAATATGATCCTCCCTACGGTTATAAACTCCCACAGTTATATGTAGGGAGTATCTGAACCTCCCGACAGTGTGCATATCTAACGAGGGACAGTATGTTGGTGCGCAGTTAAGAGTTGCAAGCGCCTGCTAGAGTTATGATTAGAGGTTCCCACTATGGCTGTGGAGATCCTGTTTCTTTCTTTGCTGCACAAACGTTCTAACTTCGGGGAAGATGTTATTTTGGGTCTTGGCTCAGGGGGAAATGTGATGTGGATGATGAGGGGGATCAAAAGAAAAGCCCTTTAGGAAAGCGTGCAGATGTATGCGTGGCTGTACCGAAAAGGGAGGGAACCAGCTGCGGTTAACTCTGAAGTTACTGGGGCAATACTAAAAATAAAGGTCCCCATTCTGGATGGAAGTATATTTTAGATGACAGGAGCACATAAAACTATCTGAGTAAACTAATAAGTAAATAAAACTAACTTATGAGTACTCGAAAAAACCTGCTTTGGAGTATTGTTAAAGTGTTACAACGTTTTGCTGCAATTTCATCTTGTGTTTTTAGTAATTATGTTAGCTTTACACTTGTATTAAAAAAAAAAAGTATGTTTTCAGTTTTCAGCCATTCTAGAAACCAGAAGGAGCTGGAGAAACCAGATGTTTAGAGAAGAGCAAGTGAGATGGGAGCTGGCGATGGACTCACGGAGGGAGATTTACAGCTGGACATTTAAAAGTACTTTGAGAAGTCAGGCAACCAATTATTCTTTCAATGAACACGCAACCACAAATCCCTCTGACAGTCTTGGAATTCCCACTGTCCTGCCCAAGCCCACGTTAAGGCTGCAACTTCTCATAGCCAGGAGCTGGCACCAATGCCAGATTACGATACTCCTGTCCTGGCTCCATCTTTTACCCCTATTTTTGCCTGACACTGAACCACAGTTGTGCTGTCCTGAGGGTTGGGGGGAACCAAATCTGTGAACTAGGTTTGAAGAACAGCTTCCCTCCACCACACACCTGCAACACAGCACGCGTGGAAGGGATTAAGGACAGGAATCTGCACCTTTTTCCTTCAGCTCATTTGCAGTGCAAGACCATGAGCAAAAGGATGGGGTTTTTATGCCAGGCTCAGTGTTGGCATAAAGAGGAACGTCCTAGTGCAGCCTTGTGAGTTAAATGCTGCTGATGGAACACATATGAAGAAGAATCCCCTGTGCCCAGAGCCATCTACCCAACTTCATAACCAAGCAGAGGCATATCCAGCTCCTGCGTGACCTCTGCCTGCTCACTCTGGATAGCATGCAGCAAGGAACCAGGGCAGGGGGACTGTCCCCCCAGCTCACAAGCTTTGAGCAGGTCAGATTTTCCCCCCTGTGCCTGCCTTTGCCATGTGGCATATGCCAGTGCCACCGTTTGGGTCTCACCCCTCTTTCTCAGGCCACATCATCACGGAACGCCTGGGTTGGTGATCACCAGCAGCCCTTTACAGACACCCCTCAAGCCCACACCTCAGAGAGAGCCTTATCTCTCTCCCAGAGGCATGTTGTGCCCCATTGATGCAAAAACGCTTCAGGAGCTGAAATGTTTGATTCTGCACAACATTCACACCACGGTGTGCTCAGATGCGGGGAGGCAAATCCAAGCACTCATACAGGAACGGCAAAGCAACGTCGCAGAGAGCTGGGCAACGTAAGTAAGGCCGCATAAAGTCAAACCATCAAACTTCCACTGAGTTAGGAAGACTCTGGTACTTGGCTGCCTGCTGCAATGCGGGTGGGCTCGGGTGGGGAAGGGCAGCCTGAACATCCAGGACGTCCAGGATCTTGTGCAGAAAGACACAACTGGAGTTAATCAATTAAAATGAAAAGTTGCACTGAGATCTGTTGGATTTTGGAACAGACACACCAACCCCTGACACAACTGGACCTCTGGAAAAAGCTTCCAAATAAGAAGTGTTAAGGAACACTTGAAATAGCTGACTGGGAAGCATGAGATGTTTACACAGCCGAGATTTTCAGTGCTATTTTCCAACAAATGAAGGGAAAAACATCCAACCCCACCAACTTGAGAATTCTACCAGCTGGATGTAGAGACACGCTCTGAAATATCAGAGCAATGCTCATGTCAGGCCACCAGCCTCAACCCCTGTCCCAGTCTCCCTGGGCAAAAGCAGATGCCTATGGAAGGGATAATCAACCCAGCAAGCAGGGAGGGAGGATCTCTACAAAGAGCCACCTGCTCACACGTGGCTTCTTCAGCCAAAAGTAAGGGCTTTGCATTGAAGAGCACCGAATGATCAGGTTTTAGTTTTATGTCTCACCTTCAAACAATTGAAAAGCCTTTTCTAAAAGGAAATCAGATTTTACATTAGGTGATTAGTGGCAAAAACACGGCTGCTTTAAGAGACATCGCTCTACTCTGCTAATCTGTATTTAATATTCAGATTTTTCTGTGTTTCCATAACTTAGTCAGAAGTCAATATTTAGAAATAACTGCTGGAAAATGTTTTCAATAACCTTATTATGAAAACATCTTGTGTGCAGAAGCTTTATTAAGGATTTTCTGAATATTAAACCAAATATGTCATGAAAGCGATCAATCAAGATGCCACAACCCCACATAGTTATATTTTTATTATTAATCAAAATAAACGTATAGCCAATACCTTTTGGAAAACAGAGCTTTTAGAGGGTCTGCTGCAGTTTATGGTGCCTTTGTTGACTTCCTGACCTGGTCATTAGGGGCTAACTTGAAGGTGTTACCATGTTTGTGACTGGTTGTCATCTCCCTCTGTCCTATACCTGAGTGCGACGGTGTTTCTACGCCCTCCTTCAAGATTTTAACCACTTCTCTGCTCCAGAGTATGAAGCAGAACATGTATATAAACCGTGAGCTGCATTTAAAAACATCTCCCTGTTCCCCAAACAATCTGGACGTTCATTTGCCATGGGCAGGGGATGGATCCGGGGCGAACGACCGCCCGCCTTCCCCAGTAGCAGAGTCCTGCCTGGCTCCGTCCAGCCGCAGCTCAGTGGGTCGTTCTTCGTCTTCAAAGAAAGCAGTTGCAGAAGAGTGACCCTGAACATGGCTACACTCAATGCACTCCTCCTCGGGAGGAGTTCTGGCTAAAGTACTGAAACAAAATGACATTTACATTGTACGCAACAATATTATAAAAGCTATTAAGGTACATTATTTTACACATCCTCATAATCTCTCCATACTGCTTTACTTAATTTGTGATAAAATTGTTGAGAAAGGGTACTTAATGTAGGACAGTCAGTAAAAGTAATTTATCATCTTCCCGCTTCGGTGCTCACGTTATCAGCGAACTCATTTTCTGCATTCATCATGCAATCAGCCTATTATTTGCATATTAATCAGGCAGTGGACCATGAAAGAGCCGCATCCCAGCCAAATGCTGCACTATCTCAGGAGGAACACTCAGTAATTATCATACATCAGTGTTATGATGTGGTAATTGATTATAACATCTTTCTGTTGCCCCTGGGGAGTCCCACTGCTAACCCAGCTTCAGGCATTCTGTGCAGATTTTCCTCTGAAAATTACAGAAACCATTGCTGTCCTTTTATTACATTTTTTTTTTACCTTTACAATAGACAGCTCTCTGGGCATTTCCAAGTTACTTTTCCTTTTTTTTTTTTTTAATAAAATAAAAAATATGAAACCTTCAGTAGGAAAAAAAAAGCCACCTGCCTCAGATCAAAAAAAGGTAAAAGAAAAAACCAAAACCCAACACCCAAACTGAACAGTTGGGCTCCTTCTTGTTCGTCCTCTCTCTTTCAAGGTCTGGTGGCTCTTTAGGTGCCGGCGTTGCCTACACAATACCCTTTTCCCCACCACACACAACGAGATGTTGCAACTTCAATAGACAGTAATTGCAAAGTTCGCATAAAGGCAGTTAAGCTGCTTTATTTAGGTGCCAAATGAGAGGCTAATTTTGGTCCTCTCGTAAAGGACAAATGAAACATCTGCCAGTTCAAACTTGCACTATTTTTAGGACCCAAGTTCCAGAGGGGTAAAAAGAGAGAAACAACCATAAAGCGGAAGCGCAGCTACACTGCGGCTGATCTAACACCTCCTTTTGGGTCTGCAAAACCAGGCAGGGAGGAGGCAGGGAGCTGGGGGCTCCCACACCAACCTCCCCAAGAGGGATGTCTCAGGAGGAGACACCTGGGGGGACCATCTCACGCCAGGTGACAGAGAGGGATGTTGTGGTCAGGCTACCTGCAAGGGAGAGCTGGGGAGAAGACCTGTCAAGGACGATGGTCCTCTCCAAAGCAGCTTAATGTCCTGGGACGTCCTCGTGGGGGAGACTCTGGGCAGGGACAGCAACAGGGGGATGTTGTGTCAAGCTCAGGTTTTGCCAATAAATAGTATCAAACAGTCCCTGAGTTCTTCTGGGGAACCATCATTGTTTTGAACCCCATACAGGGCATTACAGCCAAGGAAACAAGTATCTTCTAAGTTGCTATCAGCAAGATCTTTGACAAGTATAAATATAGGACACACATTACCAAGCCTATTTTATCTTACTTGTTGTCACTATATTTTCTCCTTTCATTAGCCTTATTAACTGGATATTTTTCTATTTTCACTTTTATTTAAATCTGATCTCCAATCCACTTTGTTTTCAATGCAAGTTGTGTTTCTTAGCAGATTTAAAATAGTCAGGGGATTTTTTCATTTGCTGTTTCTCTGGACGGCTGCTGGGAAATTTCAAAACTTCCAATACCCATCAAATTAGGTGAGACAATTCATCACTGTTTCTCACACCCTGATGCAAAGGACACGTTAGAAGGTAACTCAGAAGAGATTAATTTTCTGTCATTTTCTGTTTATTCTTCTTGGGAATGATTTGCTATCAGATAATATGTAACTCTACAATCAGAAGAGGATTTCATTGTTAGTGTCTAACAGGCTGTTTATGTCCCTGTTTCAGAGCTGCCTGCTGGCGAAGACGGCTCCTCGTAGCTCCATCCCCATTATAAGACAGGAATAACAACTCGCGTCTTCGGCGCTAGCACACCTTTTCTCCAGTATTTTGGGAAGAAAATAGCCCATTATCTGTTCTCTGAAATGAAAGCAAGGTAATTTTCATCCAGCGGAGGAGCATTTTGCAATTTGCTGAGCCGTGGTTGGGCTGTTGCCTGGGGACGGCCGAGGAAGGATGGCTATCTCCATCCCACCGGTGGCAGCCACGTGGCCACAGGGGCTGGACCTGCCGCCCCCTCCTTTTCCCACAAGCAACCAGAAGACCAACATGAGCTTCTGCCAGCTGCCAGAGCCTCCTATTACCAACAGAAAAATATCTGCTCCCTTCAGAGAAGAGCCTTTCCGACCTCTTCTGCAGCTGCCAGCCCAGAGGGGACAGATCCCGGCCATCACCCTGGCTCCTGACCCCCCCCATGGCTGCAGCCGCCTGGCCTTCCCACGCCGCTGCACGACTGCGACAGCCTCACTCGCCTTTCAGTGCTGCTCCAGTTATTTTTATAGTTGGCTTTCTAACATATCAGCTCATCGTTTTCCACCCAGCTCCTCCATGGTTAGCAGCTGGCAGGAGAATCCCCCTGTGCCTGGAAGCAGGGAGGGGAGGTAACAGGGACCCCCACCCCAAAGGAGGCTGCTCATTTCCAAATGCACAAGCAGAGGGAAAAGAAAATGCTGGTAATTAATGAAACAAAGTAATAGGTAATGAAAACGATGAGCAGTGGAATTTACAGAGCTCTAACAGTCAAGGGCTGTGGGTTCTTTTAAAGAAGGCCAGAAGAGAGTGCAAGGAAGTTGGAGGCTCAGACTGATGCTGAAGCACATCTTGGCAAACTACATCCACGTGCTGACCAGTACTCTGCTAATCCACCTGAGGAGTACAGCAGCAATAATGCTCTGGAAAGTTGGGGTCTTTTTAAAATATAGCTTAAAGAAAAAAAAAGATATTGATTAATTAATTCTATTTCTTTAAAAATGAAGACTTTGTGAATGAGGCATTAGTGTGCCTGGCAAGATGCTACCACCGATCTCCTTGCGTGGAGATCCTCTCATACACCGAAGGAGAGTGACCGTAAAGGACCCCCATTCCCAAAGTAAACACTGAAATAGAACATGGCTGCAATCTCTCTGGGTAACTTCTTCAAAATGAATGCTATGAACCCATAACTGCATTTCAGAGTGAATTAAATTTGTCTTCAGAATCCAGCAGGAGTCTCCTCTTTGCCATATTAATATGAAAAGTGTGTTGGTGCTTTGTCATTATAATTCAGCCGCAAGGAATATCTGCCTAAAAAATAGTGTCCATTCTCTGATTACAGTTTTTACTTTAGCACTTCTATAACAGCGAAGCTACGACCACAATGAGGATGGAGTCATCTTCTGCACTTTTAATCACCGGATGGTTCAATGGACAGAAAAGAACACAACTAGGATGGGAGTTTCTCTGCAAATACCCACTGTCTGCAAAGCATCACTGAGGGACAAAGGACTATGGCCATGCCAGACAGCCTGGGAAGGACAGAGCTCGGCAAGAGGCAGAATGACCAGATGCTGGCTAGCAACGAGAGCCAATGGTCTATTAGGAACTAACTCAAAACGTTGACTTCACGCTGCATTCCCAGGTCCCAAGTAAGGTGCCTTGACAGCGATTCTCACAGCTTTATTGATACCAGAAAGGCTGCCAGGAAGGTTTTCATGGTCCAAATGTCAGGCAAATGACACAGAGTATGATCACACGCGTTGCAGACAGACTACAACAGCTGCCCTTACGAGGAGCCAACTGATATCCTATGGTTTGAAATCAAGACAGCCACGGCCAACTGCTTCAGAGCTGCCATCCCGAGCCACACAGAAAGATGGGGGAAACTTGGCCAGCATGGGCCAGAGTGTGTCAGGGTGAGCAGGAAGACTGCTGTTTGGCTGGCGTAGCCATTCTAGCTCCAAACATAAAAAATGCCTTTGCACCTTGCAGAAAAGGAGAGCACCCTTCTCAACAAAATGGAAAGACTCAGAAATCAGTCCTCAACAGAACCTACCTACGCAAGGGATTACTGTGGTCCAACTACCCAGCTATAAAAGCCACCTCATCTCCCTTCTCTTCCACTTCATAGACCACTTTAACCAGAACCGTTTCAAGCCATACAATTTTATTAACCCAGAATGCCAGCAAATGACTGCAAAACAACTGCTCTCCTCTTTTTGATTCAATAATAAGAAACATCTCAAATTTGGGAAGATCTCCCAGCATCACTGGACTGACCACTTGTGTGATCTCAAGGAACTAAGGATTCAGCTCTCCACCGCCTAACCCTGGTTGTGCTCTGCAGCACCGTCTCAGACACCTCTGCTTGTCCAAAACAGAGCAGTGCAGTGAAGGAAATAACCACGAACCGTGAAGAAACTGGGGGTAGGACCTTCTCCATTGCCACCGTGTGGCCAGTGAGCTCCTCCTGTCAGCACCCAGGGATGGCAATCCTGCACCTGGACTGCAAACCTCAGCGACACTCTCTCCCTGCTTCGTTTCTCCTGGAGCAGTCAGTGTGAGAGCATCCTGTTGTTTCTAGGTTAACGGGAAGATCTACCCAGTTCAGAGGTAACTATCTGCCCGCTCAGCAGCTTCTGTACTGAAAAATACGACAGGACTAGGTATGACATAAATAAAAATGCGATGGATACCTGGGTTTGCCCTCATCTCACAATATGTCTGTTAATATCGTAACTACAGGAAGCCCCAGATTGCATTCTGATGATTTTTTTTCAGATTTTCTTTCCCAAGGGATGAAGAAAAGAAGTAATCTCCCTGTTGTTACAGATGTTTTATTTTGAAAATAAAGCTTTTATGCATATTTTAGTTGATCTAAATACAGTAGATCTTGGGTTTTTAAATCACCAGATAATATGCAATTATCTCAAGCTCGATTCTGATTTTGAAACAAGCTCTAATTAGCTCCCCATTTTATGCTGCTATAATCCTTTCTTCAACTCCCATGAGCGTTACTATTGCTAAGCAGCATGAGGTTAGGAATGATGGATGATACCCAGAAAGGAAGACAAACAAAAGGGAAATTCAAAATCCCCCGAGATCACCCGCAGCTGTATCGGCAAATGAAGATTTCCACATTAGGTCATAAGACGACCCTTACAGAAACACATACCAAAAAGGCACATCTTTTCCCCCACTGAGTATTTGCAAGTCTTTAATGTAGTATATAGAGAGTGTATGTCCTTCACAAAGGAGAAGTACAAAAGTGAATAAAAAATACAGCTTTCCTGTGAGTAGCTACGAAATCAACCACACCAAAAAAAGAAACTTCACGTCATAGAGACGCTCAGCAAAGAAATCAGACCCCACAATAAAACAAACTAACAAGAGGTTTTGGACCGCACAAGTGTTTAGAAAAATATCCAAGCACATAAACCTTCTTCTGGCACGTGGCGTCTGGCCAAATCCAACCCAGCTCTGATCGTCAGAAACGCAACTAAATAAGGGCCAAATTCATCATGAAAAAATGCTGATGCAGTTGGGTGACACTAATTCAACTCTTTTTTTTTTATTTTCTTCCATGTGATTTGGTCCGTGCTTTTGACACATAAATCATTAAAAAAGGCAGATTTACCCAAGGGCATTAGAGCATTTAGGTGGAAAGAAACACATAGAAAAAAAAATGTTAGAAAAGGCACGATGATACTATTTTTGACCACCTTGGGTACAGGCACCATTTTTCTATAAAACACGTTCACTGAAACTTGCAAAAATCACCAAAGCCTTGGCAAAGGGTCAGAAGCAGAAAATATATACATATATATATATATATATATGTGCTTGTAAATCTGGTATAGACAGTGTTTTTTGAAAATTGATAAATACAGCTTGTAAAGAAGAAAATAAGTCTGGCTTCTCTTTGCTATATATATATAGCATACATATATATATACATATNGCACATATATATATACATATATATATATAAATGCTTATCCATTCATCCTGAGACTTAACAAACTGATGAGTCCATCTGTCCCTATGTGACAATGGAAAACGACTGGACAAAAGAACAGATTTTCATGAATGAGGTGTTAATCAAAACCTTATGATCCAGAAGCGTAACTAACCGGGGTCAGAAATCCAGAAACTCTTGCAAGTTTGACAGACCAGTGCCAAAGGGTAATGAAAATACTCGCAGCTAATAAAAGTTTGAGTCGTTACAATGCACGCTGACACTCCGTACACTGAAGACCTTCTTGGCAAAGCACTCAGGAGCCACTGAATGTATGAGTTTAATTTCACTTCTTTCCCTTCATGCATTCAACAAGTTCCAAGCCAATTATATTACATGGAAGAGGCTCCAGACCTTCTCTCATTTTACAATTGTTCTGATTAATTTCTGTTTTAAAATTACAAGTATGCAACCTGTTCTGCCTTGATTTTCCTGGGAAATGTCTCAGAAGACCAGAAAATTGGAGCCAGCTTTTTTTTTTCTTTTTCTTTTTTTTTTTTTTTCCCTGCCCTGGAGTGGAGGATCTTTCACAACTGCATAATTATTATTACCTTTTCCAAACTGTTTGCTGCGCTTTTAATTACAGAACAGCTGCTAATAAAAGAAAATTACCAAACCGCCCTTCCTCATTCAACCAACTTGGTTTTGCCCTTTTGTTCTGTGGGGTGTCACAACCTTCCTTATCCCTTTCTACAGAGAAAGGCACCAAAAAAGAACATCTTGTACAAAAAAAAAATAAATAAAATAATTATTTTTAATCACGGGAAAGGAGGAAGAAAAGGGCACGAGCCCATTTTCTCATTTGTAAATCTGCTTTAAGGGAAGAAGGAGGGTGATCATCAATAACGTGATTTTATTAGCAGATAGGAACGTGTCGCCTCACAACACACGAGACTCCAGGGCAGGAACTGACAAGCAAGATGGGGAGCGTGGGAGGGAGCAAAATATCACGGCAGCGAAACCCAACTTCCTGAAGGAAATCACTTTCAGCTACCAGCGATCCCCACGGGAATCCGTAAGGTGGTCGGATTTTAATACTATGGGCTTGTCTTTCAGTCTTTTATAATTACAGTTAGTCATAAATATGATGATTAGCAGTAACAATGCAGCCTTTTCCCAGCTCCTCTGATTTCAAATTCCTCTTAAAATGGCTACAATTAATTACTCATATTTTCCATGTTGTCTCAGGCAACTGTAGCAGTTACTCTTGCACAGTCTGATGCTACAGAAAAGTAGTCAAAGACAGGCTTTTCATGAACAGCAGCGTATAAAGCGTCGCAGGCAATTTCCATGTTCGCTAAATGCTTGGCTATAAGTAACAATAGCCCTATGATTGCAAATAATTTTTCCCCATTTTGGTTTTGTTTTCATGGCTTGTTTTCACTAGGGGCATTTTTTTTTTTTTTTTGCTTTTATCTATTTATGTTCAACTGCTCTTCTTAAGGAAAACGCAGACTGAATATCGTGACAGATTTTCTTCTAGTAAAATCTTTCAGAACACAAAACAGTTTCCCAGTTGAGAGAAAAAGCACTTTGGTTGGGATATTCACAATAAACCCAGCAAGCTCCAATAATAACAAAAAAAGAGTGTTTCAGAATGGCAGAAAGGTGGAAGAGCATAACCCAACCTTCACCATACCCTGAAACGCAGCGATTCTCCGACACAGGGCACTGGCTCTAAGTTTAGGTTGGGAACTGACCTGTTAGGGAGTATTTGCAGGGGAAAGGGACCTGAGGGTCTGGTGGCCAGCAGTGTGACCATGAGCCAGCACTGTGCCCTTGTGNTGGGTGCAAGCTGGAACACAGGAGGTGCCACTTAAATATGAGGAAAAACTTCTTCACAGTGAGGGCAACAACACTGGAAGGGGCTGCCCAGAGAGGTTGTGGAGTCTCCTTCTCTGGAGACATTCAAAACCTGTCTGGATGCGTTCCTGTGTGACCTGCTTTGGGTGTTCCTGCTCCGGCAGGGGGATTGGACTGGATGATCTTTCAAGGTCCCTTCCAATGCCTGAGATTCTGTGAAGTACAGAGCAGGGCACAAGTATTCTTCTGGAGCACAAAGCGGCCCGAGTGGTTTACGTCACTTAAGCACATCATTGGTAAGAAGTCTGTGTGGGTCGAGTTTGGTATCTAACAGCAGGAACACAGCTGTTTCTGCTCCACCTCCTTCCTATACCGTGGCCATCGTATAAAACCTTGGGCAATTCACTTCTCTTTGACACTCATCTTTGCTGCATCTGCTTTTTTGGTTTGTTTTTTTTTGCAAACAGAAAGGAAAGGAGGAGGGGGGGAAAGTCGCCTTGGAATATTTAATGAAGCTTGAAACAGAAAGACATAGCGACATAACGTGGGGTTTTTTTTTCCCCCCACCTTCAAATTAACAAAGCAGATTTTGTGCAAATGAAAGTGGAAAAAAAAAAACCCTACGCCGGCAAGTAAGGCAGCTGGAGAATGTAGATCACATTACAAACGAAAGGCTTGTTTTACAGCCATTGTCACATGTCAAGTTGATAAGCTGAACTATGGTAAAAAAAACCCTACAGAGCCAATGATCTCTGAGATCAGACAGAGTCTCTTCACCTAATATATGCAGCTAAATATGTGTACTCCCTACATCTGCCATAGCAACAGGGAGAGAACGAGGAATTAAGTGCGTTAATAAAAAAATTGAAGGGTCTCCTGTATGATACAACAAAACACGAGAAACCTCTCGGCATCAAAGCAAAAGAAACGTAACAAAAGCACAGAGAATTAGTTCAGAGCAAATCATTGAAACCAGCTGATTACCTGAGCTTGCACATCCCTGCTGTAGGGAATCCTGTAATGATGTCACAGAGTGAAGGACTAGATAAGAGAGGAGAGGAAAATCAGGGAACAATAAAAGGAGATGCCAAACCACAAACCAAACAGTAAGCAAGGCTCAACAAATAGCAAACGGCGGCTCTCGGCAAGGGCAGGCCGCTCGCTTGGGTCGGTGGCATTCTAAGGGCACAACCGAGGCCAAGCTCTAGCCTGGCCTTTCTCTATCGATAGGCATTAGGATAAGAGAGAGCCCACAATCAAGCGTAATTGCAACACAGCGTTTCCCCTCTAAAGCTTAGTGCTTCTAGCTCACCTCCTGAGAAAGCAATCGATATTCTCCCAGGAACAATAAAAATCCCCGATGCGACCCTAGGATACAGCACACAAGACTTCCCAACTCTTTGGCCACAATTTTTTGAATTGTGTATCGTATTCATGCCTGGGTAATATCATCCTAATTAGGAACTTGATAACTGCTGCTTATCAATTACGCATAAACGAGCGCTTCGTTCATAAACATTCCCAGCGCGTTCCCCTTAGGGACCGGCCAGGCTGCGAGGGTGGACCTTGCCACTTCCAGTAACGCCTGGACTAGCATGGGGTGCAAGTCTCGCTTACTGCAACTTTAACAACAACAACAACAACAAAAATAATACAAAAAAAAAAAAGAAAAGAAAAGAAAAAGATCTCCTCCTCCTCAACTCAAACAACAGAGTGGAATTTTAATTACCTTGTCCTTGTTGCTGCCCTTGTGCAGGCAGGACACACTGTCCCAGCTCACCATTCAACCAGAGCTGCATACGAATAAATGGTTCTCGGCCTTTTTGGGTCAATTTACTCCATGGCTTTGGCCTGGAGAGCATGTCACTGACACTTCCTTGGGACAGCCCCAATACCTGAAGCGAAGCAACCAACAACGGCACGTTAACACATTTGATGTGGAAAGGGGGGGGGTAATTTAAGTCACTTCAGTTTCCTTTAGTGCTTATAGCGCTCGAGTCGGTTTTACACGGACAATTAGCAAAACCGCAAAATGGCATCTGTAGGTCACGGGTGGAAAAGCTTTTCTCCTGCCGTGGGTTCCTTCTGGAGTGTGGGTTTGTTCCTGCAGGAACGGAGCGGCAGCACAAACAGCGAAAGGATGGCACGAGATTTGCATGCTTTTCATATTTTGTGTCAAATAGTTTCATCCGTTCTAACAGGAAAAACACAGAGTCCAGGCACACACGGGCAGATAAAACAGGAAATGATTGGCACGTATTTTGTTCTCAGACTAAAATAATTGGGACTTTTGAGACTAGGCCTATACTTGGCTGAGGGTTTTTTTTGGTGTGAATGATAACGATGTGTGTTTTCACCTGTAGCAGCTGCTGCTCCACGTAAGTAAATATTTAAGAATACAGCCCACGGCAGCAAAGGGGGAATTTCAGAGAGGCAGAACACAATTACTTGCCTGGAATTCATCACAGGTACAGGGGTTAAAAATCACACTTAATGAAAGCTGCCACGGGATCTTTAATGACCCCGAGAAGTCAGACTTTTCATTTCACATCTTACTGAAAAGATAACAGCGCGATGCCCGCTCCGATTATACTATCATATTGATTCTGTTCTTTAAGGGAAGAAGAACCAGCAGATCTCCACCACTTCTTACAGCCGGGGAAGGTGTGTTCTGGTGGTCGGGGACCCCCCTGAAATCCCAGGGGTTCAATGCTTAGGGCCCACGATGGGAGAACTTCAGAAAGCCTTATCGTGCATCGCGTATCTGTGATCAAACATTGCTTACAAACACCTCAAAGCACACTAAGACACCAAGCACCGGGTGTAAGAAATGACTGGAAATTCTTGACTTAAGACTAAGGAGAGGTGGGGGATTTTCCATGTGCTTGTTTAAATACCCTTGTGTGCATTTGTAAATATTAAAAAAAAAAAAGGAAAAATGCTCTTGTGTCCATAATCTTCACTTACAACAAATTTAAGGCTCTTCAGTCATGACAATGGTATTACTCAAATATTCCATGAATCCATTACATTAAGCATGAAATATTGAGTCTCAATAGCGTTTACTTCAGCTTTCAGTGTTTCTAAACTCTGGGGCCCCATTTCTAATTACGAGTGGCCGAGGCCAACCTTTGTATAAAAACCTACACAATTCACAAAACACAGGAAAACTAATACCTCCCTTTGCGAGCTTCTTTTTGAAACGCTTAAGGTAGGAAGCAAAAACATTTTTCCATAAGACACGTGTGGGATATCCCCCTCCGTGAAACTGAGCTCCGTGCCAACGCAAGGAGCACAGCGCACATCGACAATACTGGTGTAAGAAGAGAGAACCAGTTCTTTACCTTTTCCCCAAAGATCCTTTGGCAGATGCCATTCTTTGCTAGCTTTTCTTTGACCTGCCGCGTTAGCTCTATCGTATCCACCTCCTGGTACATATAAATCTCATACTGCTCGGGTGTCAGTGGAGGAACTGAAGGTTTGGATGGCTTTGACAAAGACACGATAGGGGATGAAGGGAGGGGGCTATTTTGTGGTGTCTCACTGCGACTCGCTCCAGTCATGCTCAATTCAGAACTCTGGGAGTACGGAGATTCAGCGTTTGGCCACTCTTTCCAATACTCTGAAGAAGATGGTCCTTGGAGCTGGCTACGATCTGGCCTAGTCTGATTGCTGACCTTTTCTTTTCCACCACTGGCTTCCTCAACTTTTACATCTTCGGGAAGAGCTGTATTTCTTCTCTCATGCTGCACAGTATTCCACCAATGGTCCTTCCAAACACCACCACGTCCCAACTCATTTTTAACATGCCTCAACATACCCTGGGCAGAATCACTTACTCCATGAAGCTCTAACACAGGTGCCTCCTGAGGCTCCTTTTTGAGCCCAGAGAGGTTCTGCAGTGCAGAGATACTGGAATCAGTGACAGATGAATGTTTCTTCAGGGATATGGCCAAAGGAGAATAGCTGGAAACCGAAGACATTGCAGGTGTAGATACTAGTTTGGGGGACAGGATAGAAATGTCAGCTTGAGACAAAGGTGGTGTTTTTAAGGCAGGGTCAAGGGCAGCCTGCTGTGCCTCCATTTCTCGTCGGGCTTGTTGCAGAATGGATCGAATAGCATCATCAGAATTGCCACTGCTAGATGCAGAAGGCGGCTGAGCCGGCTCAGCTATGAAAAACAACCAAAAGACTAAATGCAACAGAGGAATATGCTTAATATTCAACACGTGCTACTGCAAACATTTCCCTGTCAGAAAAAGGGCTGCAAAACATTGCTGGATGGGAGGGAGGAGTTTTCACTAAGCAAAGGTTTGCACTTTTCAAAATAAAGTAAGGTTTCCAGCGTTCTTCACTGGAAAATTTTTAGAGTAGCCAAAGTGCCGGACATTTGCGCGCACAGACTCAACTGCAGAAGTCTAGTACTACTTCCATGTTTTCCACCATTGTAAGGATTTTCAAATAAATGCCTTTGAAAATCAAGCCTTCACCTCTTCCTCCCCCACCCCAAGCAGTCAATAACATTTTACAGTTCTGTTTACAAAGTTATTTAACCTTTCACTTGTCTCTGTCTCCACAACTGAATCGTAACACACACTCCAAACTGAGCACAGCCGCACGCACCTGGACAGACTATTAATACCCTCTTACAATATAAATAAGGTGAGTCCTTTTAACTCCAGAAATATAACACACAGATTACAACAAAGCAAGAACTTTAGTAAGAGACATCATTATTTCATTTGACAAGCTAAATACGCTCCTGCTTCCTGTTTTCCTGTTCCCTGGTCCCAACCACTGAAATAAACAGCTCTACAAAAATCAGGCTGACGCCTGGCCATCGCTCTCTGTCTTATCCAAAGGCCCAGAAGGGAGCCACGGGCGCTTTCAGAAGAGATAACACCTAAACACAGTATTTCAGTGGTGAACCAGGGCTCGTGGGGCTGTGCTCCAGCAGTCAGGGATGAGCAGAGACTGGAACGTGGGTGTAGAACTCTCTCTGCAGAGCCAGGAGGTTTTTGCAATGGCATCTGTTTCCATTTACGTTAGTCTCCACTGAGGTCCCCAGTGCTTGAAAACCAGTTCCTCTGAAAGCTACTCCACAACAAATGGGGAGAATGAAGCACCAGACAGGAACAGGGAACCCATACACTGCCAGAAGTGGCCTCAAAGTGAAATAAGATTTGAAACATGCCGTGTATTATTCTAGAAATTTTATGCCTCATCTGAATACATTTCCAAATTAGCCTCCCTACATTCCTTCCTGTCACGCACTATAAAATGCATGAAAAGCTAAGAAACAGGGAAAAGACAGTGGAACCATCTCTTCTATTTTATCTACTGGTTTCATAGGGAGCTTTGAGGCTGAATTAATATTTGAAAGGACCTCTGAGATTCTCAGATGGTACACGCTACTGAACAACATGCTTGCAGTTTCCTGCCCATGTCTTTCTCGATGTCACCATTACTTGTATGAAGTCATATTACTTAAATCGTATGTTAACTAGTCTTTGGTATTTTGCCACGAGATTAGCTTAGTTTTCATTTAAAAGCAGCTTTCCAAAACGGTGAATCAATATTTACTTTAAAAAATACAACAGAAGTAACGCACAGTACTCTCTACTTCATTAGCCCTTCAGCAGTACTAGAAACTCTTTTAAAGTCAGGAGGGCTAGGGAGTAGACAGCAACATTAACTGCAGGGCAGCATACAACGAGGAATTAACCTTATCTTGGGCTAAGTTATTAAAACTAATGATGTTTTTGGGAAAGGAAATGGTTTTTGGATTTACCAATTCATTCCCTGGATACATTCTGTAACCAATTAATAAAGCCATATAAAAGTTAGAACTGAGTTTGCCTACGTTATGCTTTCAGGACATGATGTTCACAGTACAATGGCCCTACGTGACTGGTAATCACTGGCCAGATACCCTGAGAAATCTGTTCCCTCTCCCATGAAGTTATGTCCCTGGGGGCCTAAGTTAGACAGAAGAGAAAAGCAGGAGCCATTCCCTTCCCAAGGAGCAAACTGGCAGAAGAAAGGATTTTGTAGGTTGGTCCTGCAGGTCTGGAGGGGTGGAAAGCAGTGGGGAGCAGCGCCTGGAAAATAGGAGTTTAGAAATCCCACAGCGTCGCTCCCCTGGGAGCGGGGCAGGGAGAGCGGGCAGAAGCTGAGCAGAGACCCTGCCAAGCTGTGACACGTGTGACCTTAACTTGGGCTGCCTTATAGATGGAAACAACTCCTTTCAATAAATAAAACACATAAATAATTTTTAAAAAAGCTCTTCAAACCTATGCTCAAGGTTTTAAGAATATAATTAACTGACCAGAAAGCTCATGGTAATTGTTTTAATTAAATTCTGAACTGAAAGGAGCAGGAGACAAAATGAAACCGTACCTGTTTTCTGTACTTGCAGCTCCCTTTTGGCTTGCTCGAGAATGGATTTGATGGCTTCATCAGAGCCAGTCTCTGTGGTTCGAATTCTTGTGGTTATATTACCTGAGGAGGAAAACAACACTAATGACAACGGGAAAACTTTTACTTGGTTGGTTGGTTGTTTTTTTTAACACAGACAGTATATACCAATATACCACCCGGCATGACCTGAGGACAGTTTACACAGGACCTTTACCAACATTCGCAACACCAAGAAGGTACTTAAACATAATAAAAACCAAATACCCTTATTGTGTAAAAGCCTGCCCACTAGCTGCCCTGGAACGATGAAAACACCGACATCATCAGAGGAAGAACTAAGGGGTCGTATATTCCTTTTCCAGGATAACACATATAGCTCTATTTTTTTTTTCCTTTTCTTTGTTTTTTTTTTTTTTTTGAGGGGGAGAGGAAAAAAGAAGGGAAAAGAACCAGAGGGGAAAGGAGGAAAGCTAAGACTGTAAGATTGGGAATCACCCTAAGAAAGGCATCAGCTGCTAGGCAAAGTAGGATGAGTATACATTCAGCCCAAAACAAAATTAAAAAGTAACTAGGCAAAAATAATTTTTAGCTTTCTAGAGGTTAATACATTAAGAGAAACAGTCATCTAAAAGCAGATACCATTTGAAGTACTCTCCAGCTAAGAGCTATTACTTGGTTGTTTGATTTTGGGTTGGTTTTTTTAACCACTAAGGGGGAGAAAAGGAGGGAAAACTCTGACTGGGAACGCCATTGCACTTAACTGCATTTTTCATTATGAGATTATCACTTGTAAGTGAGGTTGATTACTTCTGACTGGAGTCTTCTGACTACAGAGTTTCAGGGTACCTGCTTTTTGTTTTTCCTTCTTAGTCTTGTGTTGGTAAAGCATAAATTCTGCAACTAATCCATAATGAAGAAAAACGTTCATACTGCCTGTTCGGTGATAATTTGTTGATCTGATGCTCGTTTATCTTGTTATCTTTTTCCAACACCATACTCAAGTGAGTATCACACTAATTTAACAGCGTGTTAAAGTGCAGTTACCAATGCAAGCCCCATGAGAAGGCAGAAGTAAATCTAGAGCAGCAGCAGTAAGTGATTGATGTCGGATTACACGTGATTGTGCAACTTTCTCCCTCCAACATCACACAAATAGCAAAGAGAGCATTTCAATAGATCTGATAATTTTATAAAGCCGCTTCTATCACTTCTCTCCTTTTATCTGCATAGGCAGTGAGGTTGGGAGTGGAAAAAGTATCCAAACAGCGTTACGTTAGTACAGCAGCAGCAGAATTAGAAAAAGCAGAGTGTTGGTCTAACCCATGGTTTGTTTTATACTTACTGTCTGTTTTTCTATCAGATTCCAGGCCAGAATCAAACTGCACAGTTTTAAAGAAACACACAGCTAAAGCACACTCCACTTCCTAGGTATTGACTGCAAAGAAAAACACCTGCCTGTGACGTACCTTCAGACCCATTTCTTCGTTTCGGTACTTCCTGAAATAGTCTGTTCAGGTTCTGGCCTGGATTCTCTGTTGAAAAACAAGTTTGGTAAGAACAAAACAATCAGGGGATGGTTGCTCTGACATCACGGGCTGTGTGACATGAGAAGCTAGCAGCCTGTCTCGGGAGGCCGGGGTTCGAGCGGTCCTCGCCCCCTCGAGCCTTTGCCTGAGCGCTGGAGGAGCTGGCCACTGGGGAAGAAGCAAGGCTGGCTGATTTGTTAATAAAGATTACAAGCTACGTTCGGAAAGGAGATTAGACAGATATAAATAAATGTCTAGAGATACCAAAAATGAAGAGGTTAAAGATGGGCAGATAATCCCCTCAAGTACAACCATCAAAAGGAAGAACAGCTATAAATCTAACAGTGTGCGCTTTCAATTAAACAAAATCTAGGAAAATCCTGCCTGTCCTTTCCAATATTTCTCGACTGTAAACAACTTACTCTTCAGTTACTCTAAATGTAAATCTCAGTCTTTGCTTAAGATGAATCACAATGAAATGCATGTTACTTCTTAAAATCGCTGCCTTAAATATGCAAAGCTGCTTTAAATTAGGATTGTTTTTTAATTACTCATCTCGTGCATCCCCTATGATACTCTGTCAAAACGCTTTGGGGAAAAAAAACAGTCACACAAGCCACAACGTAAGTCTGGTCTCAGTAAACAACCCCAAATAAAAATTTTCAAGCATTTCTGTGGGCTGACACCCTCGGTAGGTGCCGGCCCTTTTCAGCCTGTATTTAGCTCTGACACGGAGCTATTGGGAAGTGAGGGGTGGAAGCGTCCCTGCTGCTCGCTCTTGCTGACAAACTCAAGTCAGCGGCTAAAAAAAGCCCAAGCAAAGATACTAACCTGCTTGAGTGCTGAAAAGCAGAGTTAGAAAGCTGTACTTTCTGTACCTGATCGAGGTGAAAACAGCAGCAATGCACAAACAGCCCCGTACGGGGGGAAAACTTCCCGTTTTTAACGTTCGTAACTAAGAGGAAAACAGGGCGAGACCCTCGGCCGGCGAGCGCTTACCTCTTTGTCTACCCTGGATGCTGCGAAGAGCCAAGATGTTCTGCTCGTCCGAGAGGAACTGCTTCATCTTATGAAATGGCTCCTTGCCTCTCACAGTCAGTTTATTCCATGGCTTTGGCCGGGCTAGTATCTCGCTCACAGAGCCTTGCGACAGTCCCAAGACATAATGTCCAAATATCCGCTGTCCGATATTGTGCTTGATCAACTGCTCTTTCACCTGACGTGCAATTTCGGCCGTGTCTATCTCCTCGCCTTCAGAGATGCTCCCAGCACTTTCTGACTGGCTGGGAGACGGGGCCATGCCATTTACGTCCGGACTTTGTTGTAAGGGACTTTGGGAAGATATGGAGTTTGTGCTGTATGGACCTGTTGAAAAAATCATGCTTGTGCTTCCTGCTTCCTGCATTGCCTTGGAGTAGAAGGACTGCATTAGCTGTCGCTGGAGGAGAGAGTTTAGTGCAAATTTTCCTGTGGAGGCCAGGGGTAAGCTGGGGCTCGCCAGGGATGAGCTGAAAAAGTCTTGACTTAAACCCGTTGGTGAGAACTGGTGTGTACCATTAGTATTGGAAGCCTGCTCCCCCGCGTTGCGGAGCAACTGAGAAGGAGGGGAGGCCGGCAAGGTTGCAGGACGCTGACTCTCAGGCTGGTCTTTCCCTTTTCTCCTGGCTGACCCTACAAGGAAGGTCAAACATAATGCATTATGGGGGATCAAAGAGGGAAAAACCAAGATAAAAAAATGCAAAGTTTGCCCCGCAAAGGGAAAAAGTGCAGATTTCCAAGGGCCAATGAAGTGGCGGTGGGATTTTTTGTTTTCGGTTTGGTTTTTTGGTGTTTTTTTCTTCTTTCTTTTTTCCATAATTGAAATTTTAATAAGCCAAACAAGGCCCCCAAAACAAACAACATGCATTTCATGTTTGCACCTTTCTTGTATGTTGCAGCCTGGAGAATCCCCCTTACAAACATTAAAACTAGAACAATTACATGAAGTGCAGTTACACATTTAAAATAAATGCAGTTACAGACAGCAAGTCTCTTTGTTGTCTCTCATTCAAGACATTACTCATTGGACCTGACTGAACCCAAATGCAGCAAACATTTACATTTTGGACCAAACCAATTTGAATAAAGGAATCGCCGTTAGGTGGATGCACCAAGATCACTCAGTTAAAGTCATAAAACGCTTCAGAATTCAGTAATCCCAGGGCCAGTGGCAACTTTTAACTTTCTTGCAGCTGCAAAAACCATAAGCATTCAAGGATCTGGAAATTCCATGACTTGCCATTTAAAAAATGTGCACAGAAGACGTAAAAAGCCCACATTTGGAACACCAAACGGCAAACACACTTTGCTAAAAAGAAAGTATTTTGCTTTTGCAAGCTGACCTGTGGGTAATATATCTAAGTGTATCAGACAGGAAGATTATTGTGTTCTACATGCAAACATTTTGCATAACATTGTGTGGGGGGGAAGAGACTTCTGGTGCCACGGATGAATTTGTTCCCAAAACAGAAGACAGCCTCAAACGCTACCACTTGGTACATCTTGTAATGCCTCCCTTTCCTAACCTTTAAAGACTCTCTGAGGTCTCCAAGTTTTCTTTTATTATCCAGCCTATAAAACTGCAGAAATCAAACATTATTCAGTGTTCCTGTCGCCTGTTAATCTTTCCGCCATGCATTAGCTCAGCCAGTCGTCTCTCACTCAGCCCTCCCTCCCTTTAACGAGGCAGCAAACAAACCAGAATAGCCGAAAATCGCGTCAACCTACCACTCAGGTCACTGTTTGTGATACGCAGTGTGGCGTTCTCAGACTGCAAGGAACGGTTCTTCTCCAGCAGCAGCACCTCCAGCGGTTTAGAGGCATCCTAAAGAAAATCAAAGTGGGAGGTTTGTTTCTAAAAGCATTAAGAGTCTCACTCAGGCACTGAAAAGGATTTCAGGAGAAGAAAACAAGTGCTCATCTCTGCTCTGAAGGCAGCTAGGGAATTCACCGTGCATGTATTTGCAGGAATCGCTCAGTGTTCCTACGTGAGCCATCGAAGAGATTCACTCTTTAATTTTCACTGTAAATCATTCATCAATTCCGCATTATTTCAAAACGTGCAATGGAACATTTTCTTAATCCTACTGATTTTAAAATGGTACTGGCACGCTTTCAATTTAAAAGCTGCACACTTCTTTAAATCTGAATAAAACAGTAGTTAAGATTATATTATTTCTTTTAGGGCAATCGACCCAAATTAAGCATTTCATTGAAATACTGCGTTGCAGCATAAACAGTTTGTTCCAAAATAAAATCAGTCACACAAACCTGACATTTACTTTCCACAAAGTATCTAACTCTTGATCATTAAAAAACACATTGAAAATTAATCCCAGAATATTGATATTTAGTTCAGATTTCAGAAGCAGGAATTTAATTCATAACCTTTAAACTTAAGTAAGATTAATTTGCTGGAATAGCAGAGCTTTCTCCTGCTTTCTCAGAGCAAAAAGGTCTCTTTTCTTTTGTGAACATTATTTTCAAGGCTAACAAAGACTTAAAAATGCTAAAATCCTTGCTCAGCATACTCTCAGTACAAGAAACATGCAAATCTCAGCGTAGCTGTAACTGACTCGACTATCTTTAAAAGACTCAACTTCACAACGCTATGGTTTATCCACTCCAGCACAGCTCAAACGTCATTTCTTTGTCCTTGACCACTTAAAAGAAATTAATAAGCCAAAAAATGTTCAGTTCAGCTTTTTACATAAGAAAACATCAGGAAAACAATGATCAACCCATATGTCGCAACACCAACAGGAAATTCTCCATGCCACCTCCAAGGAATTGCAAGACAAAATTTCCATTAATTAACTGACCTGCTGAAGTAATTACGAAAACAAAGTAGGTTCGGTACCTGCGCACCAGAGCTTTCAGATGGTGCAAACTCCATGGATTTCAATATACTGTGGAAGGCAGGAAAAAAAAAATATTATTTTCTATTTCTTCTTTTCATAACAACCGCGCTAATGAGCATTAATGTTGTCATCTCCTACTCTGGAGCAACACCACGAGTGATAACAACTTTCCTTGCAGTAACACAGCCTCATAATGAATAGAGAATAACGATTCAAACTAGTTATCGGATAAGAAAATTTTCTTGAGCGTCATCTAAATCATTGCATATGCAATCCCACCAGGCCAGTTTAAAGTGTAAATTTAAAGGTTAATAAGGATATAACATTTTAAGCTGTCAGAAGGGATATAAATTTATCTGTGAAGCTTGAAGGGAATAAAGGTTGTAGCAAAGCAACAAAACAGGGGAATCACCACCGCAGTTACAGTACTTTATATAATATACACCAGCTCACATATCAGGGAAAATATGCACAAATAATCTTCCCAACCCAGACACTACAGGCTAAAAGGCAGTTTTTCATTTTAATAACCTCCTAGTTCCATGGCAAAGGGAAGACACAATGGCACAATATTTCTTAAGAAATATGAAAGATCCAAATATTTATAAGTACATTAAGAGAAGAATCTGATACTCTCATTGTCAATATTTTATATAAATACTGAGCGGTCAGAGGACATCTCCCTTCAAAGTCTTTCAGCGAGAGCTGTTTTGTCTGGCAAACAAGAATCTTACAGGAATACAAACTTATTACTGTACTTTGACTTATAAATTTTTTTTAAACAGTCCTGCTGCAGGCAGGACGTCAAGTTCCTCAGACTGAAGCAATAAATGATTTCGGCTTCTCATTGCACAAAGACGACATTCATTTGTTGAAAAAAAAAATTACATAAACAGATAGCAATAGCGTTTGTACGGCATTTTTCATGTAGAAAGCACCAGGAACTTTGTAGAGGCAAGCAGAATCTGGTTAACCACGTATATTAAATGTGGAAACTGAATCAAAAAAGGCAGAAGGCCAGTATTACCACGTAGGGACTAGTTCTGGATGTCCCCAGGAGTCAGCCAGGCACCCAGCACTCAGTAACTGCAGGGACCATGTGTTGTCTGGCTCCTCTATAAATTAACGTCCGTGCATTAATCCAGAAATAGGCGGCCATTAAGTGGCACTCTGGAAATCAGTGGCCTCAGTCACTCATCACACCAAGTCATAGCAAATCCAAGAATAAAAGAATAATAACACTAAAAAAATCATCATTCTGAGGCAGAAACCTCATGCATTTTGCACCTGCGCGTACTCACTGCACAGAGTGTTCATTCTGACAGGCACTTCTACAAATACAATAATTAATAAAATAAAAAAAAATCTGGCCATGAGTTTCATCATGGGTCATCACTGGATGCCACCTCTTGCCAGCAGGAACTGCTGTAGATTCCAGCCCCATCCAACACACAAGCACGGGAAGAAATGCTGTTAAAACTCTGCTTGACGTGGGCCCAAGAGCTCACCCACATCTAAAAGTGCCTCTTTTTCTGCTATTAATGGAGTTGTGGCCATCAAGGAGAAGGCTGTGCAGTAATGGCTCTAGTTCTCCAGATCTTGGCATTATATGGACATCACAGACGTGAGTACTCAGGTGTTTCTTGGGACACCTCTTCAGAGGCACAGCTCTGTCCACCAGGACTCCAAGGTGCTGGGGGGGATAAATACACAGAGACTCATCTAGGGAACCCCCAGTCACTGGTGGGAACTGTCTCCATCCTCTCATCCGTTCTGCAGAGGATGGCCTCTGGAAGCACAGCGAATAGTAATGTATTGCCTCTTGGTGGTCAACTTAAGGAGACTTATCTGAATTTTAAAAAAATAATTTGTAACAGCAAATGATCACAGGTGCTTCTCCCATTTCCCATCAGCAGCACCCTCCTGACAAAGGTCTCCCAGTAACCCCACTTACCGCACTTGGCTTTGCCGTGCAGAGCAGTCCTGGAGGACACCAACCGCCTTCCTTCTGGACGGGACTAAACCAAATGAAGCCACACGCTCTCACAGGAGCGGCCCTGAGGTGCTCTGACCACTACAGAACCCCACTGAAACCCGTTGCAAGGGCAAAGTAAGCCTGAAGGTATTCAATGTGTGTATTGGGTTCTCAGCACCCGATGTCTGGCCTTAAAGCCCTGGTCCTGCTGTGCCCTCCACTCACACAGGCTGCTCTACCCATGCATCACGGTGCCCAGTAGCCGCTGCCAGCTGGGACCTTCCAAAAGGATCCTGAACCTGCATTTTTCCAGGAGCTCAGAGCAGGCACACGTAATCAAACCTCAGCTGGAAACTTACTGACCTCTGCCTGCTTCTAGTGCAGTCTTTGCTGCACGAAACAGCTTTCTGGCAATTTCACAGGTAACTTCCTATACACTCCAACTCCAAAATATACTACAAACCAGGTTGATGGTATCTTGAATTGCCCTTGGAGGAATACTCGCTACAGCAGGTTCATTTTTTCAAAAAAATGTAAAAGTTAAACATGCCAGAAATGACTTTCCCAATGTGTCATGGAAGAGATGCTTTCCTCAGGAATACGAGGAAGCAAAAAGTTTCCCCATTGGATTCCAGGAATATCTTTGCCCAGGAGATCTCGACTCAATCTGCTGCTCAAGATCAAGTTATCTGCTTTTTAAAGGAATGATCTTGTGACTTGAATCTGCACATCTAAGATGACTTGAAAGGCCTTGCTCTAAAGGAAAGTGTGCACTGGGACTTCTGATCCTATGATCCCGACTGCAAAGGCAGGAAGGGTAGCACTGTCGTAATACTCAAGAGGGAGCTGAAAGGACACACAGGGCTCTCAGATCTCAAAAATAGGTTTAAAAGCCATTTGGCACAAAAATCAATGCAGAAAGCAAGGAATTCTCCCATTTCAAATCTTGACATGGATCCAGTTAAGCTCCTCCAAGGTTAGAAGTTGGCCGATACCGAGATCCCTCAGTCCAGAATGACTCTGACATTCTTGGGAGGATTCCGGAAAACACATCAGTGCCAAAACAACAGACAAGTTATTCTCTTTCTTCCTTTTTGACAAAATATCTTTTTTCTTGGTGAGTATGTGTGCTATGAGCAGCTCATTTCTGTCAGTGTTTCAGGGCACAAAGGCAGGAACAGTAGGATTCAGTCTAAGGGACCTCAGATCTACAGCAAGAGACTTTTCCTAGTTCCACTTCAGATCAGATGGTCACTCTCAGGTGATGTACATTTAGATTCTGGCACATTTTTTGGACCAGATGGGAGTGGAGAGGGTGGCAGGAAGGAGCTGCAGTGATGATGCAGCATTGCCCACCCCGGCAGTGCTTTTAGAGGGTCTGAACCCCCTCCCCGTCCAGCAGGATGGTGGGTGAACCCCAGGCCACCTACAAGCCTGCTGGCTGTCCCTCCAAAGTCACCTGCCTAGATAAAAAACATTACCCACAAATCAGGGGATATAAAAGCTGTAACAGCCAGGAGGAGATTTAATTTACTGGCACCCAAACAAGGGTCACCTCCAGGAGTCTCTCCCATCTACTTCCGGCAGGTTCCTCCTGTAATAACAGGAACAGGCAGAAGCATCATATGAACGCTCCCATGTCATGGCTTCTCCTGGACCTCTTCTCTGCCTTCCCATCCCTGCTCTCATCTAAGTCAGTGTTGTAAAAAAGAAAAAAAGGCACAGGAACACAGGGATCTAAATGAGTTTCGTATCTAAAGTAAAGGCATTAAACCAGGTAGGATTTAAAACTCATTTGCTGTTTTGGCACATTCATGTTTTAGTAACTCCTGTAGGTTGTAGCTTAATTCCCATTCTCTGCTTTGCATATGGGGGCACAAACCAGCTGAAACCTGAAGCTGTGTTTCCGTAACTCAGAAGAGAACATGCACTAAAACGATGAAGCTGTTTTGAGACCAGTTAATATTTGGGTGTAATGACCACAGAGAAATGGACAACTTATTTCACTGGACTGAAATTACCCACATCAGGGTGCGCTGCAGCGAAGAAGAACCAGGGCTGGAATGTAACAGCACCAGGGGCTGGGCAGTCCCCAAGCTCTCAAAACCAAACCTGCTTTCCACTTTTCTCCAGGGAGGTGTAAACCAAAGCACATGACTCCCAGCCTCACCTGAAATACCTCATTAAACAAGGTAACATTTTTTCAGTCTTCTCAAAACACACACAAAAATGCCAGAGTGATGAAAGAAGAGGTGGAGCTTCTTGCAGTTATTTAAACCATGACACCGAACGTACTTCTAGTCAAGAAACTTCTCCTCTGTACCTGACAGCTTATCTTGTTACAGTTTAGAATGAGGCTCTCTCAAGTCTCTTAAAAACCCCCTTGTAATAGGAAGAGGCTGTTTGTGGCTTCAGTTTAAAACCACAATATATTAGCAAAAACATACAATTAAACAAGCACAACATTAAAACAGTAAGTGCTGAGTGTTGGCTGGCAAAAGCAGGGAAAAGGTATGCTGGCCAAAGGCTCTGCATTAAATTCTTGGTCCACGTTACATTTAGCTTTTGGCTGGGGATTTTTAGAGAGTGGTCAACCTAAAATACCACAGATTTTCAATATTTTAACCTTGAGGGATGATAGTTTTAGGGTCTTTTCTTCATGGACACTTGTATTATTTGCCATTGCAATGCTCTGCGGCAACAAAAAGGAGAACTCTCAGATACAGCAGTTGCACTGGTTCTGGATCCAATTTCTACCAATATTCCCGATTTCCCCGTCTTTGTGGTTTTGACTGCATTCTTTATTGTTCCAAGAACACAGATTTGTGGCTTCATTTAACAACTGTTAAACTAGAGTTTGTGAAAAAATTATGTAAGCAGTTAACACTTACTTTAATTCTTTCTTAACCTCTTCATAATCAGCCTGTCCTTTCAGTTTTTCTTCCAGTTGCTTTAAAAGAAAGAACATGGATTTAATTACTTAGGGTTTGTTGGTTTTGTGTTGGTTTTTGTTTTCTGTTTTTTTTTCTTCTCTTCTGTAAGGCTTTGAAAATCATCTTTAAATTATTCCATATATACGGCAGCGCACAAGTGAGGGTTAATGACTCACACCTCATTTACATAGATTAGAAAACAAACTATAACCAATTCAACGTAAACACAATTATACCTCACTCTTCCTTTGTTTACAGAGTGCCAAGCCTTGGGGAGTTCAGTGGGGCCCAATGCGGCTGTTTGCAACGTCACTGCCATGTGTTCAATAACGACAGTGGGAACGACAGTATTTAAAAATGGGGGGGGGGGCTGAAATTTTTCTTACAGAAGGGGATGAATTNACAGAAGGGGATGAATTGAGTAAACAAGCAGCAGGCTTTGGCACACACTGTATTCTTAACACGACCGTCCTGATTAACCTTATCTACGTGGAAAAAACAGACGGAAGAAGCTGTTGTTGACTGGAGCGCCTTCGGCTTGTAAGACTTCGACGCTGCCCAAATGAAACAGCTGCACCAAGTGGTTTTACAAGCATTCCTCATTGCAATAACTAATGTGATTACACACCGGAGATGAAGCATTGAGACCAACTCCCCAACTCCCCAGGTCTTTTTGCTCAGGTCCTCCTGACCTAGGGCAGTCTCGATGGCTCCTCTTCAGTGTGAAGATGCCACAAACGTTGAAACAAACCTCCTAACACAATCCGTAATGCAATGCCACACTTTTGGACCTTACCCAAGAGTCCCTGCTCCCAACAAAATGCTCATTGGTACAGGAGAAATGCTTCAGGAGGCCTAAAACATAGTGATACATAATTGATGCCATTACGTTGCTTGAGGAAAGCCACATTAATTTCCCCCTAATCATTTCTTTGCTTAGTACAGGCATACCTGACCTAAGCAAAGAAAGAACAGAACTTACTGGCTTACAACTTCCATGGATAAGGTCAGGCAAGGTCTGCTTCACTTAATTTTTGGTGTTAAAACTGGCACAGAATCCCAAAGGTCACAGAAAACAGAAATAACACAAGGATTTACCACCCTCAAAGACAGAGCATCTGCTTTGAAAAGGACATGAAAAAGAAAAACAGGGCTTTATGCCTTTCAGTGGAGAAGTGAATTCAAGAAGATCCCACATCCACTCCTGGGCTGCTCATTGAACACGGGAGGACAGCAGGGAAGGGATGATTTTAGCAAACCTGTTTAAAATGCAGCCCCATAAAACTCTGCACTAGCACAGCTAAGGTGTTATGAATGGCAGGGCTGGGACAGAGGAACAGGTAGAAGTGGGAACCTATTAACCATGCTGTCTTCCCAAGCTGGTCAGTGTGTAGGTATGGCCCATCTCAAAGCTACGCAGTGGGTACGAGCAGTAGACATGAAGACTATGTAATAATACAGCACCCACAAGATCAGCAAGTTCATCATCTGAACCATCTTAATAATTTAAATGAGGTTTCTTCAGATGACAACAGCAGCGTGATGGGGCTTTGGTGGACTTCCAACTATTCTGCCATCTTTAAAGGATTTCCTTTCATGCCCTCTCCAGCTTATGCATTGCCACATTTCTGCCTTGCCACTAGGACATCTATTAAAAAGCAGTGACAAAGTGGAAACCCCTATTACCAATGTACAGTCCTCTTTAATTCCCATTCCTGCTTTTTTGATACCATCATCCACAATCCTCTTAAAAGGTCTTGTGTCTGAGCATCCTTAGCCATCAGAAACTTGGGCAGTTGTTTGGATTGGGGTAAAAAACCCAACCAAACAACACAAAGGCTATTTGAGCTAAACCAATTTTTTCAGATGGAAAAATACAGTGCAAGTTTTAATCATTTTTTCTGACATGTCCTGCCTTACCAAGTTCCAGTTACTAACGGGAATGAGAGGGAATACTGATTTTGCTTTATATCACAGACACAGTGCTCTTGGCCCTGCTAAGAAACCCAATACTGATACTGACCTATGAAGGAAAATCCTGGTTGGTGCAAGTAGGGAAAATCCCACAAACATGAAAGACATTGGAAGTTTTGATAACCTCCAATGTGTATTTAAAGCTCATTATACCAACATATAGAGTTGGTATATATACTATAAAAAGCACTGGAATCAATTTGAAACAAACTATAGCCTGGATTAATGTTTTAGTTAGTTACACATGGATGTAGTAAGAAAAAAGCTTTTTGGAGAAAAACATATAAAATAAAGTAAAAAAACCACCATCAATTCCCATTTTAAAGAAGTCTATATTAAATCTAATTCTGTAGATGTATATGTTATATCTGGAATGATTTCTGGAAATTTATGGTTGAACTCAATTATCCCAATGGTTTCTTACAACCTGAATGATTCTGTGATTCTATGGAATCTTAGTTACAAAGCAGAGTTAATAAAAAAAAAAAAAAGGGGGGGGGAAAAGATGTTGATAGAATGAAGCTGTTTTGGATGCTCAGGTACTTGTATGCTCTAAGAGCAGTATGGCAACCAGCAATATTTTACTTTGCGTTGTATAAAAAACACATCCATCCATCACTCCAAGTACCTAATACAGAGATTGTTGCCATGGAAAATCTGCACCTAAATGTATACTTTACTAAACAATGTAAACTAACAACGGAGAATGCGATGCCGGTATCTAAGCAGACCATTTAGGCACTTGGCATCTTCCCAGTCGATGACTGTTTTAAAATGTATTAGTATGGTAATTGTCTCAAAGAACCCTGTAAAACGCACAGAACATGGTATAACAAAGGTTCAAGCTGTGAGACAATCTGGAGGAACTAATATCTTGCACTAAATATCAACCTGGTTAATTCACACAAAATATATTCTACCGTCCTCGAACAGACAGAAACGCAGGGAGACAGAGGACAGAAGGAATGGACGTTTCTGCACACTCCATTTGCAGATATTCCATGTTCAGGAATCATCTTGCATTTGTTGTATGAATGACCCCAGGTGAGAGCGCACAGAAAGGTTCCCCTCTTATGTTACTTTAAAAAAGCCCCAACCCTCACTGTATTATTAACCAAAGCATCCGAGGTAAACAGCATGGGCTGTATTCAGGGGCTTAAAACATTTTAAAAAACCCATGAGACTAATGTCATAGTTTAGTTTAGAGTGATTACCTAAAAAGCCCATCTTAATTAACCAAGGTTATTTGATGTACCTCTCTGCTAACTAGCACTGCTGTATTTTAACTGGGTAGCTGGGAAGCTCTAACTCCCAGCAACAAAGGGTTAATATAATTACAGTTAGAAAAGTCTTGTTACTAGAGGACATGTTTTGATTATTAGATCAGATGAAGATAAAGAAGCAATAATTTTGAAAGTATTTCTGTATTGTTTCATTAAGTCATAGAGTATTAAAGAATTCCCCCAAGATACGGTCTGAGAACATTGCTTTAATTTGTGAAACTGTGATTCATTTTTGTGGAGGCAACCATTACAATCCCAGTTATTTTAGAAGCAATTTCTCTATAATCAAACATGAGATCAACACATCACCCCAGAGATTTGCTTCTTTGTACAACAGGTCTCAGACACAAGTTTTTCCCAGCACTTTGGGGTAAAAGTATGTATTTTGAAATATTTTTATAGCACAACAAATAAGGTTAAAGAGGGTTTATCAATAGAGTCACTGCATCAGACACTATCAACAGGAACCTAAATACAGAGCATTAGCAGGGCACGCCTATGAGAAAATGGAAGGAGATTACTGAAATGAAAATCAAAGACTTGCTCTGTCATTTCTGTGATCCTATTCCCTTTGAAGTTAATGGCTACCTAATACTGACCTCACCAGGAACATGCTTTATTCCAAGAAAATCTGTCAAGTGCAAAGACTCAAGATACTTTCTATTGGGCTTTATGAAACAATTTAAAAAAAAAAAAAGCCCTGTAGCATGGGTACAGCCAGCAAAATGTGTCCCTCCAAACCATCCTCTCTCATTATGAGAGGTGCCCACACAGTGAACAGATGGGCAGAAGCCAATACCATAAATATAGGTACCTAATAGGTTTCCTTTGCTCTGCTGAATTTTCATAAAAATTCCACCAGGCTGTCTTAAAACATGCAGAAAGCATTCTGAATGCAACATTTTGGCTTTCATCCCTAACAGACACATGTCCACCTAAATTAATGCTACACCGGAGCAAAACCAGTTACCTCTAAAAAAATGCCAGAACTAGAACAATTTGTGAAAGTTTCAACTGAACATTAAATCATCCTGATAGAGGAAAGCTACCCACGCCACAGTCAGAGCTAAGTGGGTTCCATCAGCCTCCTGCTTTCAGAAAACTCTCAGACTATAAAACCTGCAAAACTATGAAGTCTTTAATGGAATAGATAAATTTATCTTGTTTACACTCTGAAGCTCATAGATGGTAGAACAATGAAAGAGACAGGAGGTACAGGAAACTGATTCATAACACATGTCAGGAAACATTTCTCATGCTTACTGATAGATCAAAACTGTGGGGGCCAGTGCAAAAAGAAAAGAAAGCTGCTGAAAAGGTAAAGGGAAAAAGGTCTCACAAAATTGCTAGGTGTTCCTTCTGGTTTTAGTGCAGTGGTGCTGGTATGCCAATGAGCACAGGACTGGGCCACTAATTATAAATGAGAATTGATGTGCAGCAAACACACAGTTTAAAAATAAAAAAGAAGCTTATTAAAGCTTAAAAGTCTTCTCTTTGTGTCTTGATTTTACTTCATGCTCTAAATGATACAATTCCCTTTTCCACTGGAAAGAACCAGAAGGAGTAGGCAGGTAGATTCAAAGGTAGACCACAGCACAATAAACATTCTGGCAAATCTGCAATACCAGTTTGCTGGAATGGGAATTAAAAGTTTTAAAGCCTGAGAAGGATTTTCTGTGCCTTTTCAGTTTGGCTATTTCACTACATGTCCACAGTAAATATACGTTGGCCTTAATTCTAAAGGTAGCCATGTTCCACAAAAACAAATTTCAAAGCAATGGGAATTGGGTAAATTAAATTTCAGCAAATTTGTGATCATTTTGAATAAAACATCACAGAAACTGGAACTGAACAGAATCCTGAAGAAGTCAATGGCTTTTCTGGTGTCTCTCAGAACCACAGAAAACTTACATCAGTAAAACCCAATATTGGCACGTCAGCTATATCCTTCGAAAGCCGCTGAGCGCAGAACTGAGCCTTACTTTGAGTGTGCTGTTTTTGGCGGTCAGCTGCTGCTCCAGCTGGGAGATTTGGCTGCTGGAGTTCTCCCGCAGCTTGGTGAGGCTGCCCTGGAGTCTCTGGACATCTTCTACCAGCTGGGCGATTTCCCGCTCCTTCGCAGCCAGTTCTACTTCCAAACTGGACCGTGTTAGCACCTCGATGGCCTGTTCCTAATGTGAAAAAAAACCAGAAAGAAAAAAACCAGAAAAAGTATTAGATTATATAAATAAAAAAGGCAACAAACTTGATTTCAGGGCAGTTAGGTAAGGACCAAGCATGGCATCAGGTGGCAAGAGAGACACCTAAATCCTATGACTGACTGCATGAATCTGGAAGATGAACCTTTCTACTCCCCAGGACAGCTCTTTGGTAAAATAAGGATAACAGAGAGAATAAATGTCCCTATTTCATAAGTGTACTGGAAAGATGCCGCTGTGAAAACCAAGGGATTCTATTTAGATCTATTTATTATTAATAGTCCAAATGCTTTGACAACTATGAAAATCCACGCTTTTAAAATACTAATCAGATAAAATATTCTGAAGTAATGGAGCAGAATTTCTTAATCAGGAGCGGCAGAGTCATGTGCCTGTGGCTCTTCACCATGTTCCAGGCAAAATTGTCAAAAATTGCCCCAAAGTGCTGCTTCCAATGAACTTGCTCCTTGCATGAAAATTGTTCACTCTTCACATTACTGCTAGCAGCTAAAGCCTCTCCTCAATGGGGATGAAGAGAGATGTGACAGCTGTTAAGACAAGGTCATTCTCCCTATGGTCTCTGCTCTTATTCCTAAACCAGGATCTTTCTTCTCTTTTCCCATGGCTGTGAAATCCGTCCTCAAGCCTGAAACTTCCTCACTAGATCGACTTACCAGCAGGGCAAGAAATAAGAACGGGCAGAGAAATTAAGAAGAAGGTAGGATCTAATCAGGAAAGATAATACAGACTAATTGTACCATCTCTTTTGTTGCCTTTTGTGTTAGGGGAATCAACAGCTATAATGCATCACGGAGCTCTGAACCCCTCTTCCATGAGGAACATAAGGAAACCCTTGTACGGATCTGGAGAGCACAGGGCAACCCAGTGATGAATACACATTCCATTTGAAAAGCCCAAAATGCATCTTACAAATGTTAATGGTGGTTCCTCAGAAAATACCAGTGAAGTAGGAAAGAATCCATTTACTAAGAGAGACACAATGATCATAAGCACCAATCCAAAGATCCTACAGGGAGAGAGCTGAAAACCCAACCCACCGATGCTGTCACCCAAGCACTTTCCTTACAATTCAAGATGACATTGCAGCAGATTGAAATACACTCCATACCCTCTTCTCTGGAAAACACAGGCACAAGAAAATACCTTTCCGTATCTTCTGAACACTTTGCTTGATTCTCAGCGACTACACACAGCATTGTATCTCACAGAACGCTGCATGTACGAACAGCAGTGAACAACGCTCTCCTATTACACTGAATTATACTTTTAACTTGAAAAAACCTCTAATTTGCTTGCATGAAACATCACAAGTTGTATAATCATCTGCTGCTTGTGCCTATTGAGACTAGAACGTAGAGTCTGAAATAAGATAGATAATGATCATTTTCATCCTGCAGTAGTTGTCATATTAAATATAAATGAAGTGCAGAAGTACTATTAAATACAAGAAAGACCTAATGTTAAAATAATGATAAGACTAGGACACGAGATAGGAAGAGGCAGGTAATTCAGAGTTACAAATGATATTCAGGCTTTTTCTTTTTTTTATTTTTTGTTTTGTAGCCTGCGTGTCTACCTTTTGATTTCTCTGAGAAGATACTGTGTCCTATTAATAGACGGCCAAACAGATCTTGAGGACTTACGTTTGTTACTCATTCTCTGCAAAGATTTTTTAAAGGCAACCATGTGTTTCTCTGAGACCCCTGTCAAGCCTGTATATGGCTCACAGGAAAAAAAAGCTATATAAGGAGCATGATTTCTTTTGTCTGTTAAATCTGCTGCTTAGAAGCAGACTAAATTTCCCTTAATTGCATATTTACATTTAAATACTCCTATTTCTCCTTTGGCAAACAAAAATCAAAATCATCTGTTTGCTCATCTGCGATACCTGTTAACCCAGGACCGGCTGGAGTCCTGCAATAGCACCCTGTGTCCGAGCAGCAGCGTCAGCGCTACAAACCTCCCCGAACAGCGGCGTTTGCTTCATTTAGAAACACACACAGAGAAGGCTACAACCAGCCAAACCCCTAGGAGTGCAGGATGTCTTCTCAATTTTCTTAAGCCTCTTTTATTGGATTCCTAGGTGTAATGCTCAGGTTAGATATATTCAGTGGAAACTGGAATGGCACCAAATTTATTTCCAGTTCCTCTGACAGCCCATACACTAAGAATAATGAGACCCAGCAATGGGCAGGCAGCAGGTACTGCTGATGCAACCAGCTGTGGGCAAAGCTGGTGAACTGGGTCTGAGGCTCCTGGTCTCGATTGTGCCCTCCAGCCAGGCATGTGCTGATGGCCCACCACGGAAATCTTTTCTATACCATATTCCTGCCTTTATTTTTCCTCTGCTGACGCTCATACCGACATGAAATAATTTCTGAGTGATGCTGCCGTCTGCCCGGACCGGCAGCCGTGGAGATCTATAGATCACTGGTACCAGCCACCACGGAGCAGGGTGACCTCTGTCCTTCCCATGGTCTCCTGCAGACACCAGCCCCTTTAGAAGTTTAACCAAACTGCAATCCCAATGGAACACCATTCCATTTCAGTTAAAATATTACTCCAAACAGATATTTTTATAGCTGCGAGCATAAATTGAAAGAGCTGTGCTGCAGGAATGTCAGAAACCTGTAAGAGTCAGTAAATATTTTCTCTCACCACATCAGGTGCCTTCTGGATCTGCGTAGCAAGTTGGAGAGATTTGTTGGCTGACGAGAGCTGCTCCCTTAAGGTCTCTGCTTCTCTCTGAGCCACCTCTGCCCTCTGAAGGAAATGAAAAGGGGTGAAAAGAGAAAGTACATTCAGTTTAACAACTGACAATTATTACAAGAACATTCATCAATTCATGCCTGACTGAATATAATTGATTTTCCTAAACACTCAACCTAATAAATGTTAGAAAAAAACATAGAATGTGATGGATTTTTATTTTAAACAGTACAAGGAAGAAATAATTGAGCGATTATGACAGTAATTTAACGCTAGGAGCAAGGAATCCCCTGCTGATACTAATGCTGCGGCCCACTGAATTTCCCAGACTGAATAAATACAAGTGGAAATGGAGTCTTTTTATTCAATTTCTTTCTATTCTCATAGACCAAGCAGATTTTATTGCATGGTTCCTCATGGGAATAATTCTCACGGGGAAATGCTGAATTAAAAGATATTCTGACCATTCTCTCTAACACACATACAATGTTGTGGGCTGTCTTTCTTCAGTAATTATTTTCCAAAACATGAATTGTTAGATTCTGTTCTTTCAGCAGGTCTATTTATTCAACAATGTTTAACCCTAAACTGACAATTTTGCACAGATCAGTTACCAACTGCTGAGGATTTAGGCAATATCTGATAAGCCTGTGACTTGGCTACCAGACAAAATTCCCATACAAATATTCAATAATAACAGAGAGAAAGGCAGAACGATGAGGAAATACTGTCTGTACAAGACTTAGGGTAGAGACAGATGGATCAGTAACTTCAGGCAATAAATAGCAGCAAAGACCTTTCCATAACCGTGTATAAGCTTCTGTTAAGCAAAACAAAACCTGGCTGGTTTTACAGTCTATACTCCTCCTGGCCAGACTTTCTTCTCTTTTTTCTTTTTTTAAAAATAACGTATTTTATTATTGTAAAGCCAGACTGCTGAACTCCCTGAGTAATCAGTTTTTCACCTGGGCTGTTCCATGCAAATCACACTGCACTTTCAGCAGAAAAGAGCTAAAATCATTTCCTACCTCCACTTCTGAAACATATCTCCAACTCTTCCAAATCCATCAACTGCCACCAATCAAGGCCAAAACTTTTCTTCACCCAATTTTACCCTTTACACTGCTGGGTCCCTTCCCTTATTGGATAACAAATTCATTTTTAAGCCACCCAAACTGCCATATATGCTCCATTTCTTCAGCTGTTTCTTTGGAAAACCCAAGTCACCTGAGCTAGTGAATATAAAAGCCCTATCCCCGGGTGTGTGCATGGTCTTTGACTTACTAGTCAAAGCAGAGACTCTGTCTGCATGTTTAATCAATCAGTAAACTAACGGCAATCAAATACTAAATGCTTCATCTGCGGTATTTGCTCACAACATTATATTAAATGATTTCGCACGGGTTCTACAGGCTGTAATTAAAATGTAATTGTAAAAGTACAGTAACGTGGCTCTAATAATCAGAGCAAGGGACACAACCTTGTGTGCATGAAAAAAATGATGGCAGCGGCGTTAAAAAAGCACCAAAAGAGAAAGTTTGCGCTGTTTGTGCAGCTGGGTAATATTAGGATTAAAAACTGAGCTAACGATACAGACTGAGATACAGTATTTCCTCGCACTTTATCAGCCATAGATGTACATATATTGATCTAATAACTGCTGAACAACTCCAGCAAAGCAGGACAAGTCAGTACACTGTGGCACTTGCTCTTGCATCCTCTGCTGTTATAAGTAATGGCTTTTGCAGCCTTAAGCAATTCCGCTGATGGCTTCCATTCACAGCAGCATTGTTTGGAGAATCTATTCAGCTTGCATGCAAGCAAACCACAGAGGATATTTCTAATAGATGTTACATCTGCATATACAGTAAGCTGTCAGCTGCCCTTTCTGCAGAGCCTCCCCAGCCAATTCAGAACACCTGTTGGAATCCTGAGAAAAATATCAGACAAGACTTCATGCTACGCATTGTTAAAAATACATCACCAGAAACTTTGAGCAGATCTGTTTGGTAAATGGTGGTCAATTATTCTCTTTCTCTTTTTTGGGTTTTGTTTTTTGGTTGGTTTTTTTTTGGAAGCTTTTTAGAGCCAGAATTATACACGCGTTCAGCGCCTGGAAAGCACTTTTGGGTGCTACTGCAATATAAATTATAAACTAAATTACACACAAAAAACCGTATGAAGAACAGTAGTTTCAAAAATGAGCACTTAGAAGTTTTGAAAAGCCAACCCCACGGCTGCAGGTGTGTTCGGCCACCCCTGTGCGTGGGGCTTTGGGAGGCTGGATGGATCCATGCCGTAACGTGCTATTGCTTTTTCCCACCGAGACCCCTACTTCATTCATTCAGCTCGTGGGATGAATATTGCTCAGTGAATGAATATTTGGCTTTGTCCTCCTCGTTCCGTGCACGACCTCTGTGGCTTATTCACTGCAAACTGATCCCACCCTCCTCTGCAGATAGGATTAATCGCTTCCTCATGGGCCGTGCTCTGGTTTCCACCACCAGAGGATGGAAGCGCCTCAGAAGCATTATTGAACTTGCTGGCAGAACCCCTGCTTTGAGGTCTGTGGGCTCCCCAAACCCCCTGATTATTGCCATGCAGGTGGTCTCTATGGGTTCACCAGCACCCATAGAGAGCACAGCAGCTCAGCTGCTGCTCCCCTTCAAAACCCTCCGGCTTTGCCTGTGACTCCTACCCCTCTCTGCTTGTCACTTTGTCCCCTTCCTGATTCGTTTTGGCCAATGGAAGCACTGTTTCCTTCTCCTCTTGAGCTTCACAGTGCCTCCTCTGCAGACAGGATTATAGGCAGGATAGGCAGGCAAAAGCGAGCTCATAGCTTGCACGACCTAACGAATACACACAGACTTCCACAATTAGTCTTACCCTCACGAGTTCCTTCTTCCTCTTTTCCTCGCTGCTTCTTCTTCAAAGCTCCTGGCAGCAGCCCTGTCCCGGCCCTTCTCCTCCCTCCCCACCACCAAATCCCCCTCTGCTTCCCGTTCTCCGTGCTCTCACGCTGGTGGTGCCCGTCTCGCCTCCGCAGCCTGGAGGAGCATCTCCCCTCCCGCTGCTCCCCCTCCAAGTGACACTGACCCTCACAATGGCCACCAAGACAGAAAAACCTGGCTGCTTACTGTTCACCCAGCCGGCGCAGCGATAGACTGCAGCCTGCTTGGGACAGGCACGGACATCAAAGCCCACAAATTCAAACCAGATCCTCTTGAGTTTGTGTGAACTCGTGGGTTGGTTTTTTTCAGCCGCTTATAGGCTGGCCAAACTTGGGGCTTTTTTAATTTTTTTTTCCCTAAAATTTATTTTCCTTTTGCTACTTGAAGCAATAGAAGACACAAGCCTGAGAAAAAGGCAAACTCTCCCTCATCAAGTGCCAAGCCTCTTCTCTTAAATATGGGCACAGCAGGCTCCTCACCAAAACAGCAAGAACAACTCGTAACATGTGGGGAAAACTGGATTTTTTTTCCCCTAATCTTGTTCTTAGAAATGGTTGAACAATTTTTCCTGAAATAAGAAAAGAGAGCACAGGCAGAGACAGACGCCCAGAATGGAAAATGGCTAAAACCTACCAATCTTGCACAACGTGGAGCCACGGGGAAAGCTCACGCAACCTTCTCTTTGTGTGAAACTCTCCCACTTTGGCTAAAAAAAAAAATACTCTGTGTGCCATGGTACAGTTGCTTTTCATCAGTCAGTACTAAAACTCTTGGTTTCTTACTTCCAAACCTACTATGCACAGCCCAGAAAACCCACAACAACCAGTGACAGTCACACTACCCGCCTTGCTGGGGATCACACAAATTCAGCGTTGTCTAAAAATGCTGTTTTTCTGGATGGCTCAGTCATACAATTCTTCTTCATTTCCCTGCCGCTGGTTTTCTAGCACAGAGCTACCTCCTTAGTAACAAAACATCTCAAAATACTTTCATTCTCCTTAATATAGTATGTAAATATTGTACTCTTCCCAGTGAAGCCAGCAGGTCACGATCGTAACGCTGCCGTGTGCTCTCCAATTAAAAAAAATAAAATCCTTACACAATATATCCAGTTCAAATTATTCTCATTGTTTCCTGACAAGATAATGAATAGCATGATCCGAGTGTTCTTCCACTTCCAGTAAAATGTTAATTTGATCAAAGACCAGTGGTGTGAATAGCAAAATGAGATCCTTACAAGCACAAAAAGTCTAACCTTTCCCTCAAAGAACTGTATTTCCTTATTACATGTTAAATTCGGTGCTATACATGGCAAAATCTTCCTATGGGCTAGGAGTGTGTATTATCACAAGTAATTCTGCTGAAGTTAATGAGCCTGGTTATGGCAGTAATCACCACACTCGGTTTTTAAGCGGTTGAAGCTGACGTTCTTACATGCAAGCTGCTGCAAAAAGCTCTGTTTCTCTGAGTATGAGATCAATTAAAGCACTATGGTTCAATGTGCTTTAAGTTTTTAACTTTCGAGATATAAAAATTCATTTTCCAACCTTTAAACGACCCTAGCTTTCACAGAACAACAGCAAGGTCATCAGAAATTCTGTTGACATGGAAGACTCTTCAGGGCTCCGGCACCTATTTTTTCCAGCAACGGAGAATTACTTAAAAAGAAGAAAAAAACCCAACCCTCCAAACAGAAGAGGTTGGGTTGTCTTCATTCTTGTCTTCAGGCTATTGCACTTTCCTTTGCACACTGAAAGGTTGCCAGATAAATGTATTCCCAACTGAAAGCCAAGCATTTACAGGAAACTCCTGTGTTTGTATGAAAATAATATTAACCATATTTTGCTTTTATACAGCGCTTTTCCGTGCAAAGAGCCCAATGAAGTTTGTAAAGTTAATGTTATTATTCCCATTTTACAGATAGTGAAATCACCAGATGAAGTGAATAACCTCCTCTGCTCTAAAAAGGCACGACTTTGCTGAATTCAGCGAGGCTATGGCACACCACGACAGCAGAGGATCTTGCTCTCATGGCAAAGGAAGACAGAAATAAAAAAGAATAAAGTAAATAAAATAAAAAGCAAGTATTTGGGGTGGGTCAGAGCAAAGCCCTCCTGCCCAGCACCAGCACTACCCAGGCTGTGCTGTATTTGTGTCGCGAAGTGAAAGGGGAGATTTTATTTCGTCCACTGCTCAATAACATACATATTTGATAGCAACCTCACTTAGCGGGCATATCTTTTCAAACCATTTTCCAATGTGATTTGTTAGAGACAAATACCATACCCAATGAAATAAAAGAAAAAATAATCTTGAGAAGAGCATTTCTGCTAAAATGTCCCGGTGAGGTTCTCTTTCTATTTCTATAGCAGACACTGCTTCACAAATTTTAGTGGAAGTTTGGTTAAAAAAAAAAATGCTTAAAAATCACTAACCCCATCTCTACAGATCTTAAAATCTAACGCTCTATTTCTGTGGAATAAATAGTACTGATCCGGTCTAGATTCTTTAATAAATGGTTACGGAAGAACAGTTGTTCTTGTTTTATGGATAACAGACGTTTCTATATTTGACTTCTTTTCCCCAGAAAAAAAAAACCAAAAACCTGGGAGCACTATCAGCACTGTGAAGATGGAAAGAAAACCCATGGAAACATTTTGCTTTTCCAAAGGCATAACATGGCACAGAGAGAGAAGAAAGAAAAATATATTTCTTTTTTTATAGCTTTCACAATTGTCCCATATTCTCTTTCTGTTATTACTCCCAAAATCTAAGAATACCCGTATCTGATTCTGTTTTTTAAGTCTATTTCCTCCTCCTCCTCAAGATAAAAATACAATAATCCAGGATCAACCAACCATAACCAAAGTTCTTCTCTTTTTCTCTTAAAAGTGAAAAAGCACTTTTTTTCTAAGAAATTCAAATGACAAAGCCCATTAGACGGTTTGTTGGTGTTTTTTTCCCCTTAAACAATGTGAACTGAATATATAAAGCCAGTAAACAGATCTGGATACATCAGTGTCATAAAACCACAAACTTAGACTCAATATTAAAACCTTAAAATACTCTCCTCTTTTGTTTTTTAAAAATCCAAAGTATTACTGTTTTTACAACACAGCAATTATTCTTTTCAATAGAAAGCCCGGGTTTTTCTCATGCACAACTGGGTGATTCCAGGTCCCTAGGTGAAGTCTAGGAGCAGAAGGATAATTCATTTGAATAAATTTGTCATCCCAAGGATTTGTGACTTACTGCCATAAACAGGGAGGAGAAAGGTGTAAACTTGAAAAGGTAGAGAAAAGTGCAACCCATAAATATTTGCGTAAAATACTCATTCCCACAACTGTAACTGTCACAGATGCAGAAAAGTACACTGGAGCTTCATTAACTTCACTGATTAGAAATTATAATATTCTGGGAATCAAACAATAAAAAATTCAAAGATGCTATATCCCAAACTATGATAAATCATTTATTTTGACAAGTAAGGGTAGTTTAGTTTTAATTATTTATTACTATACTTCGTAGCATATCAGAAAATATGCAGTGATTTATTGTGCAAAATGAAATCTTAATAAAACGAGTCCCTTCCCCAAACTACAGGATTATTAAATCTTCATGGAAATGCGAGGGTGAACTCCTGGGTTATTTTTGTTATCGAGCTGGTGGGTTAGTAAAGGGAAAAGGCAAAATAAGCCATTCCTATTGCATTTAGTTATATTTCGACTTCATTCCTTAACAGACCCAAGTCAGGCAAATGATACCACCCCGGGGAAGACTGGAGGATCTGAGAGAATTTGGGGCCAGACTGTTTTCATTGGTGCCTGGTGACAGGACAAGGGACAACAGGCACCAACTGGGACATGGGAAATTCCATCTCAACATGAGGAAAAACTTCTTTTCTTTGAGAGTGATGGAGTACTGGGACAGGCTGCCTGGAGAGGTGGTGGAGTCTCCTTTTCTGGAGGGATTCAAACCCACCTGGACACGCTGCTGTCCAGCCTGCTCTGGGTGACCCTGCAGGGGGTTAGATGAGGTGATCTCCAGAGGTCCCTTCCAACCTAACCAGTCTGTGATTCTGTGAGGGCAGACAGCCCAGCTGCCCACAGCTCCTTTGCTGCCTCCCAGATGACGCAGCTGCGAAAGCCAGCAGAGGTCACTGGAGTCAGACCCCCAGCTAAACCTATAGGTCATAGAGCTAAAGGTTCCTCTTGAGGCAGGGCAGGTAGACCAGCCAGTTTGATGTACCATTCTTGTCCTTTTTGTACCAGTTTGTAGCTCTCAGGGCTTTAAAGAGACTGCTTACACCGACCTCCCAAGCAGAGACCCCCCCCACCCAGCAGTGGGTGTAACTGGGTGTGCTTAAATTACTCTGTGGGAGCTTTGCCAGCATGAAGGGGACTAACCCTGCTGCAAACCCCCACTCAAACTCTTGGATTAACAGCCCCAAGTGCCTGGATTAGCAGCTGAGGTAGGGTTATCATCCCAGCAGCCACCACATCACCACCTCCAGCACCCGCCTCCAAACCCTTCCATCCCACCTTGCTCCACTCAAGTGAGGAATTTATTTCTCTCCCTGGTTAGGGTTATGGTCTGGGGGAAAATTCAGTTCGTACCTTGCAATACCAATACATCAGAAAGAAAGCCAGCTTTGTAGTCACTATCCCTTTTTCTTCCTAAGCAGAAAATTGCAAAGCTCACTGGTATTTAAAGGTAATTATTTCTATGAGCTAGTAATTTCTCCAGGGGATGAAGAAGCCCAGAAAGCTCCTGCATGAAACAATATAAGGATCCAAACGATGAAAAAAAAATACAGCGGGAGAAAGAGAGGTGTTGGGAGTCTGAAGATTAAGAAGAATGGTCCATGCTTCACCCAACAGGACACGACAGTGGGAGTTATAACATCGACTTTGTCCCCACAGCTTTCATAGCCTGGATCAACGTCAACGAGCACAGCCACCCTCTGGTCACTACAGAACTGGAGAGGGCAATATCACTCCCCACCTCTTCAGGCCAGAGAGGTGTCCTCACATACAGCAAGGGAGGGAACTTGAGACACACCAGCTCTGGATTTAAGAAGGGCAGTAACTGAGAAAGGTATTTTCAAGAAATATCACATATTTTATTTTTTTTTTCATTATTTTTCACAGTTTCAGGGGAAACATTTTGCTGTTCGGTAAATTTCTGCTCCAAACCATGGTCACCTGGGTCAGTGTTAATTCCAAAGCAGTAAAACATCACATCAAAATCACCAAGGCAGTCTATCCTCAAAGTAGGAGTCATGCTGAGCACTACTCTTTAAAGGTAGCCTTAATAATGGGGAATAAGTGCTTACTGAAATGGTAAAAGGAAATGTTAATTTAACTATTAAATACATAATTACGTGAAGTACTTGTTTCTGCAATTGTAACACTTCAGGCTGATGCAAACTCACTTTCTGGCCTGTGCAATGGATTTAATTTCTTCCCTTTTTTTTTTTCTCAGCCATAAAGACACAGGAATTGCTGCTACAAAGACTACTTAGTTTTAATTTACAGAAGTGTTTGATAAAGGTAAAGCATCGCATGAGACAAGCACCACGGCCAACGTTTCAGCAAACCAGCTACTCCAGCAGCTCCATCAGTGAACCTTCCCGTCCCTGTCTCCTCCAAGGCCACACGCTCCCCTCACGTCCCTCATCTCAGTGCTGCTGCTTCTCCCACATCTCATTGAGCTGCCTCAATTCGCTAAACCCACAGAAAACCAATCTGGCTCTTTTCCTGCAAATTCAGGCTTTTCTGCAGCCCCTGAACTCAATGGACTCAACGAAGGCTGAAAAAGCTGCTGCTGGGGAGGGGACAGGACCACAGCAGCAGGGAGAGAGATGGGGAAAGAGGAGGCAGAATTACCTCTTCTGGCTTCACAGTGAAGATAAACTAATGACACACTGGTATTTACATACTGAGTTTGCTAACTTACAACCAAACTAATGGTTATGCACATCAGAGTTATAAATTTGGACTGATTTTAAACAACCCAGTAAAGTAAAAAAAACCAAAAACAAACCCACGTTGCAAGCTTGTTCCAGTTAGATATGAGAATATCTTCAGCATTTCTGTACAAACAGGTATGTTCCATTTTAGTATGGCAATGAGGAAATCAGAAATACCTGTTCTTTAACTACAACCACCTACAGCCTACTCTGAGAAAACAAAAAGCCTACTGGGTAAATCATTGCTACAACTTTGCAAAACGTACTGCCTTTGCAAAAATCACCAAATAATTCTACCAAAACATCTTTAACACCTACATAATTTCTAAAAAGCCTACAGATTTTCAAATAATTACTAGCACTTTCATAAATATTTAATGCTGTCTACAAAAGTTCTTTGACACAAGTAAAAACCCACTGCGCAAACCCCAGTTTTCTTTTACTGACTAAATAATCAACCCAGCTACTTACAAAGCTGCCTTCTGCTTCATTAGTATTTTTCCAATTTATAAAAACTAATGAAAAGTTCATTGTTGTTCAGCCTGGAGAAGAGAAGGCTCCAGGGAGACCTTAGAGCCCCTTCCAGTCCCTAAAAGGGGCTTCAGGAAAGCTGGGGAAGGACTCTTGATCAGGGAGGGGAGCCATAGGGCGAGGGGTAATGGTTTTAAACTGAAAAGGGGAAGATTTAGATGAGATATGAGGAAGAAATTCTTTCCTGTGAGGGTGGTGAGACCCTGGCACAGGTTGCCCAGAGAAGCTGTGGCTGCCCCATCCCTGGAGGGGGTCAAGGCCAGGCTGGACGGGGCTTGGAGCAACCTGGTCTGGTGGGAGGTGTCCCTGCCCAGGGCAAGGGGTTGGAACTCGATGGTATTTAAGGTCTCTTCCAACCCCAACCAGTCTATGATTCTATGACAAATGACAATATACTTGCTCTACTGGTCAGCTGCACCAGGGCAGTGTGGGGCTGATCTGGCAAAAGGAAAAAGACAAACAAAAGCAGCAGCTTAAGACCCATAATCTCCAGTCTTACCTGCCAGAGGGATTAATGAAGCTCCCTGACAAGCAAATTACTGGCTGAAGTTTCCCCTCTGTGAAACCATCACTTGTTGCATTTATCACCTGGAAATCACGCATGTCACATCTCCTTCATCACCTCATACACTCCCTCAAAGTACAGACTGGACCAGAAGGCTACTTGCCTTGGATATTGGATTTTCTGGGGTTTTTTAAAACTTTTTCATTTAACTTCCATATGATTGTGCCACTTTCTTGGGAGTGTGTGCACTGTGAGGGGACGTGGAAGAGACATCTCACAGGCTACCAAATCAGCATCTGCAGGAACAAACTACAGTATCTTTGCTTTCCTGCATGGCACAGTCTGATCCAACCCTTGCTAAAAATTAGTAAGGCCAATAAAACATATCAGAAATGGAAGGAAAAAGAGAAGTCCAGAGAAGACCACAAAAGCCAGTGCTGCAGCAGAAGGCCAGGCCTCCCTAGGTCAGGCTGCTGGCAGCCCTGCCACTGCTGCAGGGCAGAGGCCCTTTAGTTTGGGTAAACCAGTAGGTAGGGATGAATATGATGGATTTAGGATCATAAACCCAAGAGTAACTACAGTAGGAACATAACTTTAAATTATTAGAAGGTAAATATTCTGCAAGCACTACCCTAGAGCGCACACAATCCTTACAGAGTATCCCTAAAGAGGCATATTCTTTTCTAAATTTGCATGTTTTCTTACTCTACACAGTTAGGACTGCTAAGTGCATATAAAAGAACCGTCATGAAATCCAAAAGAGAAGCAAAGAATAAAATCAAAGTCAGACTTATATTTTTATGAAGGACTCATTTAAAATCCTACCTGATTTGCTCTTTCAAGGTCCGTCATGATCATCTCGATTTCATCAGCCCTGGGAGAACAAGAGAGCAGAAGCAGTTATCACATGAAGAATGCCTGCTATATGAGTTCATGCACTGTACAATTGCAACATTCATACAAACAATACCAATTTTCAATGTTTTTTTTAAAGGGACACAGTAAGACTGATCAGCTCATCTTTTGAGTGGTGAAATCTTCTTGGGTTTCAGCTCTGTGGACTGGCGTGGGTCTCCAATTTCTTTGCCTGTCCCCTTTTTGCAATGTAATAAGCGTATCAATATCTGAGCATATCCATTAGATCTTTGAAGATCTTATTGCCCAACCTCCTGCGGAAGGGACAGTGTCATCTTTCCTGCAGGTACAGGTGAGTAGCGCTAATTATGGTGAAGTCAAAGACTGCAGTTCTTCAGTCAACTCCTTGTTGTTTTGCCGAGAAAAAACTTATCATGAGGTCAAACAGACCAAAATATTTAATTTTACATTATGCAGAAAAGAGTATCTTGACACAAATTCACGAAACTGAGTTCAGCCTCAAGCTTTTAATGCACTTTACAGAGCTGAATAGGAAAGTCAAAGGGTTGAAAACTACAGTCAAGGAAATACAGATCCTTGCCATACGTGCATTAGGTGGCAGCTACCAGCCCTGACCCTTTACAAACTCCAGCATTTCTAAGATTTCACTCACACAAACAGACCCAATCCTTAAACAATCCTTATTTACCATCATGGTGAATCGCAGGCAAATATTTCACACTCACGCGCTCACCGGTGAAAGGTACCAGGAAAAGGGCCTACAGAGCTAAAAGTATGTTCTGTATCAATATAAGAAGACATATTACTTCTCCCCAGACATTTTGCCTGCCTTATATCTCTGGACCATATGGAAGCAATAAACACTATCCTCATCTCCTATGAACAACAGCTTTAACCAGCAAGTCCTTTTGCAATCTGCCAACACCATAATGTCTGTTTTTTGTTTTTAATCTGTAGCAGATCATTATCAATAAAAGCTGTGAAATACTGGAATTCCCTTCCTCTGCTGATGCAGAAAAGTCAGGGTTTGTTTTTCTGCTGATCCCACAGAAGATCCAGTTTTCCCTGCAGGTGTTCGCCAGGAAGGCCAGTTAATTGAAGTACATCAGGGTACTGGCACGCTCAACACTGGATCATTACACTGAATATTGACTTACTCTTCAGCAGCATTTTAGATTTCTGCATGCACACTTAGGGAAATGCAGTAAAAGATCATAATAAGTAAATGTGTATGTATATAAATTAACGGAAAATTATTTTTAATTACAGCCTTTAATGTTGTCGGGGCAACACGAATTGCCTTTCGAAAAAATCTTTTGGACAATAATGGAAAACAGATTAATGGGTTTTCTTGTGCAGCAGAAGCTAGTGTGCTCTTACATTGGGAAGAAATTGTGCACACGATGTTTTGAATTAATAATAAATAACAGACATTAGTTACTGAATTCAACAATCACTCTTCGGGCAAATAAGGATTCAACACATGCCAGGAGTAGCCAGAAGACCGACCTGGCCAATAACACTTTTGATCTCTTTAGCCTCTGTAGTTGTGAAAAAAAACCCCAACCCTTTTGTTTTAGACTTCAGACCCAAAATGGATGTCCCACCTCGTTAATCCACATATGGAAATTACAGTATTTCACAGGGAAAAGATGTCCCTAAAACCATGCAAATTGACCCCATTATGTATCTGTAACAGAGATAAGAGGGAAGAGAGCATCCTAATGCACCACAAAAACCCTGTTTCCAAGCATTTTCCAAATATTTTTAGCCAGGATAGTGTAAGGATCCTCTTTATATAAGCTTATGTATTCAGGCTGAATTTATGTGTGAATGCCTCAGGTTATATGGAGCCAGTAAATGATGTCTGGACTATGTCACATGCCTCCCGGATCAGAGCTGGGAATGTCCCATCCCAACACGCCGGCTACAGCTTAAGTGAATCCAGTTTCCGCTGACTTCTCTGTAGGGTTTGGAGAACAATAAAATCACTGCCTTCCCTCCCAAACAGGGGGTGCCAGGTATCAACCAAAGGTCTGAAAAACTGCAGAACTTGAGAAGAGCAAAAGACTCAGAAGCACAAAACCCTCAGAACAGGAGAGGAAGATCGCCCTGTTTTGGAAGCAGAAAGGTTTTTCAGTTCAGCCAAGGGGACTTTTTTGGGGTGAGAAAAGATGATAATTCTGACGCAGAAAAGATGAGCAGGAAGGGGCAGAGGTGTGAGGGAGTCTGGACCCACCAAAGGACCCGCAGCCACCTTTAAAGGTCACAGAGACAAGTGAAGGCAGCCAAGGGTAGGGAAAGGGATGAGGAGAGGGGGAGAAGGAACAGAGGGATGTCCGAGGCCGAAGGACCAAGGGGAGTAAAGCAGAGGAGCACCCCGGGGCCAGCAGCACAGTGCCTGGCTGCCAGCAGAACAGGCTGAAAGACAGGATGGTGCCTGAAAACCGAGGTGGAAGGACTCGGGACAATCCTGTATTTAAAATGGACAGAAGTATTAATACCAGTCTGTGTATGCCATTTCGGCTGGGGTCAGGATTTAAGAGCTCTATTACAGCACTGCTATACGCAGCCAATTACCAAAAAAAAAGCAACTGAGGATATAGAATGCCATAAAAATGACATTTCTGCCCTTCAGCGTGCACAGATAATTCTGACTGAATCCAGTAGAAGTGTCAAACTGTAGCCAAGGGCAAAATTGTCCCTTTGTCCTTGTATGCAGACACTCCAGCTGACTGATCCTGAACTCTCCTTTCCCTCGCACGTTTTTTTTCTACCCAGCTCTTCCGCACACAATCTGTCTCCACACACCTAATAAAAGGATGCAACATCTCCAAAAAAATTCACGCAAAACACCTCCAGCCTCGCAGCCTGCACATCAACGGAGGTTAATGCTGCAACCATAAATGCTACCTTTAAGTAAAGTAATGAATTAAATTACTCTGTATTCTTTCCTAGCACAAGTGTCAACAGCATTCAGGAGAATCTTCAAAAGGAATTCAGTCTTTTCATTTTAAAAGCTCAACTACCACATCAGTAGCTGGCACTCCGCAGTCTAAAATCACTTATTTGAGAAAGTCTCTAATAGCTACACATTCACTGTTTGCTCAGCAGAAGTATTTATTATAAAATAAATTACAGTTCTCACACCCTTTATGCACTCAGAGAAACAGCTTGCATTGATTTATTGTTTACAAAGCACCGTGTCCAATTCAAACCTTCAAGGTATGAGGAAGCTCCACTTTGGCTCACTGAATTAGTCCCACACAGGTAATTTTTGATGCATTCACCATCCACCACATTTGCTCATTTTCATCCCTTCCTATTTCAACGCCAGCATCTTGTCCTGTGGGTTTTCATTGAACACCTGGTGGGAAACCTCGAGGGGAACAATGGCCAAGTTTAGCAAATCCATGGTTACCCTGGCCCTAATTTTCTGACCAAAGTCATTCTGTGTGAACTAAACTCACTTGTGAGAGACACAGACATGATGATACTACTTTTAAATTTCTTCATTCCTTGTCAGTGCCTGGATTCCTCTATCACCCCAACAGCTGAAGGCAAGGATGAAGAAAAACCCCGAAGTTCTGTCTTTCTTCACACAAATACAGAGAATGAGGGCAATTAGTAACAAGGCAACCTTTTGCTAAAATACACTGATATTTATGTTTTCCCGCCGATTTCTACATTGCAACCCAACATTATTCAGGGTTTCTCCCAGGCAATAATCCCTTAACATTAAAAGAGATAATGAGAAAAAAGAGCAGGTTACAGCTGTTTTTGGGAACAAATATTCTCTACCCTGTGTTTTCTCATCCACAGTGTAATCATTTATCTGATCTAATTCCTTATACTCCATGTATTAGAGGGAAAGTAATCACGTAACAAGACAGTTCCTCAGTCTGTTTTACAGGTAGCGTGTCCCAAGTTACAACACTTTCAGGCTAAGGATTTTAGGAAATCAAATTTTAAGCCCAAGCATTTGGAGCTACAGAATAAGCACCACCATGTAAAAAGAATCCGAACTGTTGCAACAGGATCACCGTGAAATATTCTATTATTTCTTCTCTTGCTACTGTGTTTGAAGTGAAAAACAAAATGCATTAAAAGCTATGGATTTTACAAGGTGTAAGCTTTTACCAGTCATGAAAGAGCTCTCAAAGCTAACGTGCCATCTATAAAAAAAAAACAACTTAAGGATTTTCAAAAAAACCCAACAAAAACCATGCCAGAAAGGCTCAATTTTCTTTTTAAAATCAAGATAACCGATTAGGTTTGAACAGCATAACAAGCACGCAAATTGAAAAACTGGTAACATGGAAGAAGCTCAGTTCTTTTTCCAAATAAAATTAAATCAGACGAAAACTCTAAAACACCATGAAGCTATTCACTTGCGAGCAAGAAGAATTTGGACTTCATGATTAAAATCCTGTTGATCCAAGTCCTTCATTTAGATACTAGCTTAAAGAGGCAGAAACAATTCCCTTTTTATTAACATGACAAGCGAATGGTTTGCCAAATCTTGTGGCTACAGCCCCCTGAACATTCAAACTTAGTGAACCTTGAAGGAAACTGCTGTTGGATTCTTTATACATGGAAGAACTGAAAAATACAGATGACACTTTTGAAATTGCAGTCAGTGGCGTGGCCAAGAAACTTCACTAGCAGGGCAGATTGATATTTTGGTTTGGCAAAAACCAAACAACATTTTTCCCACACATTTGTTTTCTTTAAAAACATGTATAAGTTTACTGGTCAGAGCAAACGGTCCATGGAGCCACTGGGGCTTGTTAAAATGTTCTAATTACTAAAACATTTATGCAGGCAATTTCAAACTAAAAGCAGACATTATCAACTAATGTGTATTTATGTTTAATTAAGAAAAAAAGAAAAAAATCTCCTTGAAACATATATCTATGATTGTCACAGAGCAGATTTTGGCCAAATTAGGTAAACATCTGAGGCTCTTAAAGTTAGAGGCAGTATAACCTAGTACTTTGCTAGCACAAGGCAAAATGTGAAGCGTTATTTGGAAGGGGAATAAAAAAGGCGAAGGGTCAGAGCATTAAAAAAAAAAAAAAGGAGGGGGAAAAAAGCACAGTGCATTGAAATTTTTCAAGTTCTAATAAAATTGTTGTCAGGGAAAGTTCCTGGGTCCAAGAAGTAATTTCCTATCACTAAACAACGTCAAAATTGCCTGCAGCCCAATGATCACGGCATTCACTCAGGGCACAAGAGCATTCCAGCATTTGAATATTCACTTTTATTTTTAATTCAAGCAAAAAAAAAGAAGGATGACAATTTTCCTACCCAAACTCAAGACTCTTTCTAAGCTCTGCTGGTAGATGCCCTCGTCTAACCCCTGCACCTCAGTGGCCATGGCAAGTTGTCCATGGTGCTGGCTTGCCTTATTTGTAGGACCTACCTCTGAAGTACCAAACACTGTCTTTAAAGCTCCTAGAAAGTTTCCAATACGAGGTCATATAAAAACCCCACTAATTACATTTTTTTGCACTATACACACACTTTAGCCATTTTGAGACTTCATCATGATTCTAATCCAACAAACATCCATATGAGATAAATCCTATGTATGCAAATACAACCTCCAAAAGTAATAGACTCAAGGGTCACACGCAGTAAGAAAAAAAAGATGTGTTATTTCAGCATAACCAGGATAGCACGTCAAAGGGCAAGAACTCACACACTTTTTACTACTAAGTTCTCAAATCTACTTTTCAAATTGCAAGAGCTATAGGTTAATATTTTTCTTTCACAGCAACCCTCTAAGGATCTTCAGATCAGATAATCCTTTTTCCACATGTCATATAAATCCAGGCCTCTTGTAAAAGAATTTCTCTGTTCAGGGATTCATAAATCCACCAACTTTAGTAATGAATTGGGTGTTTCCTTCCCTGGGAACTCAATTGAAGAAAAAATCCTCTCTCTGCTAAGCAGTGAAACACTGAAGGCTTTAAATTGAGAGATCAAAGAAATGCTGGTTTCAGGTGCTCCAGCGATTACACAATACGTCATCTGGATTAATCTGGGGAATGGTTAAGTGTCCGCTCGACATTGTCCAGACCCCTCTTTGCAGTTGCCCTACACTAAATCAAGTTCCTCCCCTAGCAAAAAGGAGAGAGAGGCTCAATGCTAAGTTTTTCAGTTTTCTTCTATAATTTTATTAGAATTCATTCTTGTTTCCCTTCATTGCTAGCCTTGCATCCACGCAGTGCACTGCGCACAGATTCAGGCTGAAAACATAAACGAAACCTCACACAAAAGATTCCCCATTAAGCGCAGAAGGTTAGTATCCTAAGTACCAGGATCAAGCAGCCACACCAGCTGCAGGTATGATCTTCAAATAAACCATGTCCTAGCGCTTGAAAGACGTCAAGTGATCATCAAATATTGATAAAGGTTAAAGAAACTGCTTCTAAAGCCCAAGGTATTGAGCAATACCTGGACAATACAAGAGAAGAACCATTTGAATCATTAGAAGGAAAAGGCCCTATGGAATAAAACATCTTTCAGTCCTTAGAAAAACAGCTTTCCAAGAAAACCTGCACAGCACTTTGTTCACTTTGTTTTCTCTTTCATGGCTTAAATCAGGATTTCAAGGATAACAAATCATGTTTGCAATTATAAAGTTTTAAACACAATAGAAATCAGCTTTATTATTCCAGTGATACACTAGGGAGCAGAGTTTCTAAAGAGCAGCAGTGTTTTCTTAATCGCTTCTACAGAGAGGAATTGATGAGAGCGACACTAATTGATATGCTCAATAAAATACAAAGAGAAAAAATAAGAATTATATATTACAGATAATATCAACTCCTAGAACCCCAGAGCTGTAATTCCCAGTGTCACACACACATGACCTTGGCACACCTTGCAAACCAAAGAAGAACGCTGAACATGAGCAGCTGATTTAAAAAGGCACCCTGGTTGTATTAAGAAAGTAGCCCAATATACAAATAGATGGTAACTATATTTGATGACAATACTATTTTCTTACGTGGCCCATAGTTACACATACTGCACCACAGCCAACATGAACCTTAGCTCCCCATACTGCTCCGTCCTCCATTTAAGCACCTCTTACTCAACTTTCACTGTGTTTTTCTCTCCACGAGAAGAGGTCTCTTGTGAATTCTGTGTCCGCCCATCAGGCTGCCAATTACAGAAAGGAAAAGAAATGCAATAAATCCTTTTTCTCCGAGTCTCATGATCAAACACGTCCTCTTTCACAATGTATTTTTGCTTTACCCTAAAAAGCCCTATGAGTAGCGTTAAATGAGTAATTAGGAGTGTCCAGATTTGGATCATTCCTGTCTCCTCCCACCTCAGACCACTGGTGACAATCCGTTGGGCCACTGAGTTCAAAGAAGGGTGTTGTAACATGAGATAATTTTTGCAACTGAAATTTGCAGAAACAAATAACCTTGTTTAGACAGACCTAAAACTCCGTTTGCACTAACTCCTGGGGGAGCTGGTGAGAAGGCTGCACACTCACGAACTGGCACACTCACGCTGGTACTGTCCGGCAGAGAGGAGTCCCCGCAACCCAGTTCTGGTGTGATCATTTTGACCTGCCTTTGGAGACTACGGAGAAAAGAAGAAAGAACTTCCTGATGTTTAATTTGTGGTGTTATTTACACCTGAATCCCACCTGCATTAACGTCCTGAGATCGAGATGTTGCACCAGTATCAGCACAAACCCACCAGAGTTGCAGGACCAAATCCTCAGGGTGAGGAACATCGTCTCCTGGTTTAGGTTATGCCGGATATTCACGCTCAGAGGAGCCAATTTAGACAAATAAATATTTCCAGCTGCCTTCCCGGCCACTGCCAATCTGCACCGAGCTGTGCCCTGGGTAGCAGGAGTCTCTGCCTGAACCAATACTACGGCTCTGTGGATTTTCTAACAATGCAAGATGACACAGATGCGGTAAACTCCCTATTTCCTAGTGCCTCCTGTTACAAATTGAAAGGGCTTGCTGCAATTCCCCTCTCCTGACTCCGGTTGATTCAATAACGTACCAGAATTTAAACACAGACACCCTTCCCTCTCCCTCACTTGCACACAAAGCATATCAAAAGCATGGAATTACTCCTGACTTGGCCTTGAGCAGCCAACATGATGTCAATTTTACATGTTTTATAAAGCAACAGCATGTAGAAAGCAACTCAAATGCAGGTCATATCAAGCATGTGACCCACAGAGCAATCAAAGACTGCCTGAAACTGTCATTCAAGGTTCAATCATCTTCTTGCAGGAAAAATGAAACATCTGTGGCCCAGAGAATTAAGTTATGTATTGCATAATTCATCTGGTGTCTGCCACAGCAGCCATTTTAATGCTCTAGTGATAAACAGGTTTGATTATTTTTGTTTTGTTTCCTGTTGCCTCCATGGTATTTCTATTTATCTACCCTTACTACAACGCATAATGGAGATAACAAATACACAAAACAGTGTTACAGTCCTCTGATAAGACATGGGAAATCAGCAATCTTATTAATCACACTAAGGCAGTATTGTTATTAAACCTTATGTTCCCTGCACTTGTACTTATTTTGGTTCTTTTGGGTACACTCTGTAGTTAGATTTGATGATGAAATCATTGTTTCCCAAGGATCTAAAGATGAGCTTTAGAGGTCTTTCTATGAGAAAGCCACTCTCCTCATACACAAAGTGAGTTTCTCACTGTTTCCTAGGTTTTCCATTCCCTCATTTCTTTTTGATCCCTACATAAGCCGGAAGAACATGCATCTCATACCAGGCAACGCAGAGGAACCCCCTCGTGATCACTGATTCCACCGGTGGGTTTGTGGTCTGCACTGTCAGAACTCTGAATCTAAAGCATCCTTTGCAAGTTGTTGCCATGGTTTCAGCCAAATTTACCAAAACCAGACTGACAGATGGCCCTTCTTCCCAGAAAGAGGGAAGAGGAAGAGATAAGGAGATTTAGGAGTTTAGAGTGAAGTAAACTACTTTAATGAAGTATTAATACTAGAATTTGGGGAAGAGATTGTTTTGGTGGTAGCTTAGTTCAATTTGCTTCCAAACTCATCAACCTTAACACTTTCTACCCATCATGAACTTCCCTGACTTTGAGAACACCTCCCTGCAGAGCAAATGGGAGCTTTAAAGCTCCGGGTCAGGTCCATGCCCTGCACTCTGGTGTTTATTCCTGTTGCCAGGAGTTAACAACAATTTCTGCAGTTTACTCACAGAGCTGTAGATGCCAGATAATTTGTAACACAATTAAAGAGAGCAGCTATTATTTGCGCAAAATTTAATAGACTTGGTCAAAACTGGCTTGTTCCAACAAGGTTCTTTGCACTGGCCTGATGGAAGAAAACAAGCAACAGGCTCTGAAGGGGTGGAGTCGGGTATATTCTTACTCCTTTTCATGATCTGGAGTCTATAGGATGCCCACAGTGAGGCAAAATCCTGACTGTAAAGCGACAAGTCAGGGCTATAGCAAAGCCTGATTTGGTAGGAGCAGAGTTTTACCTAATCCCCTGAAAGCTTACACGCCGTTTCCTGTGATGCTCTACATGGAGGTGAGCCAGTGGATAAAATAACACATTCTCCTGCAAGCTCAAATACAAATAAAGCACTGTTTCCTATTGATTGTTCCTCTAAAATTGTTTAGACACTACCTATTGTAATAGTATCAGCTGTCCCATCTGTGCTCTGAAGCTGTCCCCCATTGCTACTTCCTCCTGCAATATTTCTAGGTCACTCTCTCATCCCCTAAATGTCACCTCTCTCCCCCTCCCAGCTCACAAATGGAAATACAGATCGTGGATACTTTCCAGCACCACAAAGATCCTCTAAAAGGGCTGATCAACCAGGAGGGGCAACTGCTGCTCTCCCAACCTGCAGCCTTCAAATCAAATGGATCATTTGTTCACCTGTCCTATCCATTCCCAATCCCTACAAGATTCACCAGACTGCCCTATGCCAGGGATTTCCCACGCTGTTAATTTCTGTTGAAGTCAATTATCAGTTTCCACATTAATTCAGGAGGGGAACCAATAAAGGGATCACCCAGCAAAACCGACCCCAGGCTCAGGGAAGGTTCATTTTCCCGTGACACCGGCGGGCTGAAGGCTGTGGTCCCGCAGTGCCACCGCTGGCTGTATCTGCAAGAGCACAACCTGCCATTTTTGCTTTGGCTTGGAAAAAAACCCCGGTAACAAAGCATAAAAAGATAAATAAAGTATAAAATAAGAACTTCCTTAAAGACCCAGCCTTACACTGATTAACTCTGCAGCTCTATAACTCGCACAAGCTGGTTTATAACTGTTCCTCTAAATAAATAATAATAATAATAGATAGTTTGGCATTTTAGAGACACAGCACCTGCAACAATTTACTGATTTTTACTGATGGAGTTAAAATAGACCATTTATCCAAAATTAGATACCTTAATTGGCAGCATCTTAGGTGTCATTCTTTTCTATCAGAATGGCATAGTTTAAACTGTGAAGAATCAGCAGGAAGAATTGTCTGTGCTTTGATTAAAGACCCTCTAAAAATACACACTAATATTTTAACTTACTCAACAATGTCACTGGAGTTATGAGGTATAGAATCAGTATGTGGATCTTGGCACAGTCATGGTGGGGAGGGTTGTGGGGTTTTTTTTTGGTGGGTTGTTCTTTTTAGAATCACCGTATCACACCTGAAAAAATTACTTCAGGTTTTGAGTAGTTACAATCACAAAATGAACAATCTTCCCTCATTCTACATCAATGCTAAAATCACATATTTGTGTATGTTTTTTTTCTTTAAAACAAAAAATAACCTCAAAAATTGGACACTTCGCAATTTTTACTATAGCAACATAGATACTTCAGATTCATCTTTACGAGTTTCTTTCTCAGCATCTCTTCTACTCCTTAACTACAGAAAGAGCTGAGGAGCTCAGTAATTTGGAAAAATCTAGGTGTCTATTAGTTTCTCCACTTACTTATTCTGTATCTTTGTCCATCACTGTAAGAACCTATAAAATGCTTTACTTTAACTTACCTCAGTCTATATTCAGCAAAAGAGATTTAAGTCGGTTTGGAAATAAAACAGTAGAGTAAGCAATTTTATGAACAGGTGTCACTCCACAGGCATACATCAAGGGAAAATTACTGTTTACCACCACAGCAATGACAGACCATCAGCTCCTACCTTGTGGAGAACGGTAATTTTCCAGTGGCCTGAACATGTATTAGGGTAAATACAACAGACTAAAGAAGATAAATCCATACCTGTTTCAATCTTAGCTGAATAGCTCAAGTTCTCTAAATTATCTGTCCCCTCTACCTACTTTGACTTTGGTAACTGGTACTAGGGAGTATAAGACAACATCCTACACAGCCTTTTGAAGGATTTACTGGCAGAAAATGAGATAAATACGTCCACTAGGCCAATAATCTCCAGCTTACTATTTCTTACCAAGCTGCTCATGTATCCCTCCAAGCATATTTACTAACAGGCACCCAGATAGGATAATATCCTGCTTCCTGACGTTGCCAAATGTACCTGTAGCATCTGGTCAGTGCTTTATGATGGATAACAAAAGGGCATTATTTAGTGCTAGAATCTGGATAAAAGTGCAACTTATTTTTACCTTTTGCCTTTATCTATGTAAAGACATGCACATTGTGCAAAAGAAAAGCTAATCCTTGACTCTGTAGTAACACAGCATTCAAGTGAGAGATGGATTTGGGGAATGCTTTAGGTGCTTTTGGCTTTAGAAGTGAATCTAGGCGATGTGCCTATTCTCTGCTGGCTACTCAAGCAAGCATTTCCTTCTGGCTATCGAAGAAAATAGCATTAGATGGTCTCTGATAAAGGCAACTGATGTCCTTCTGTCCAATAAATGGACTGAAAATAGCATAAAGCATGATGGGAGATGCGTTTACTGTACATTTTGAGTAGGTTTTAACCTTTCCTATGAGCTGTGCTGGAGATTAACAACCAGGATGATTGGTGTCTTCATAATAATGTATCCAATTACCAATAGGGTTTTCTCTCTTCCCAGTTTGTTCCAGCTTTGCCCTGAATGGAAATACTACTTCTGTCAAATTGCAATCACATCACCATTTTGCAGTATCAGTTTACAGCTGTCAATAGCAGGAATCTTGCTGACCTGAGTGACAAAGCTGCAAAAAGAGCAGGCAGAAAGAACCAAAGGAGGGAACGGGAGACCACAAGATAGAGAAAACACCCAGAGGAAGGCAAAAAGGCAGGTATTGTCTAAATCCGCACAACAAGCACCGGCTCATTATTCCTGAATGGAGACCCAAGCCTCAGACACAACAACCTCCTGGCCTTGAGATCAAAGAGTTGCCTTCCTCTCCGCCCTTTCCCTCCTCTGGATTTGCTCTCACACCAGTGGTGGTGGTGGGGGTCATCCTGGGCAGCAGACTCAGCCCTCAGGAGTTTCTCTCGGTGGAGGAGCTGGGTGGTAGGTTGGCATCAATTAGACGCTGCGCTGGATGGAATCAGCACAACTCCACTCCAGCCGCTGGTACCAGCAGAACATCCAGCACGTTTTATTTTTACATCTTTGGCTGAATATATCAAGCGGCTCAATTCTCTTCTAACTTTAGTCTCCAGTTGTACTGGATTATGAGAAATGTTCTCTCATGTGATTGACAGATTGCCTGTCTACTCAGAATCTAAACTAGATATATATTAGGCAGTGAAATTACTTTAAATAACCCTTTGTGGCCAAACCCAACAACACTAGGTACTACCACAAGCCCTTGGAGAACAGCAGTGCTGTATTTTCTAATTTAACCTTTTTACAATTTTATTTGCAGAAACACTTTTCAAATTCTCTTTTTCCCTTTCAACGGTTGTTTAGCCTTTAAAATACTGCTAAAGTAAAACAGCTTCAGGCTTGACTAATATTGCAGTCTGTGCTATGGAACTATGTGATTATTCTGTTTCAACAGCTAATGTAACAGGTTTAGTGTTTCTACAAATGGTGAGTTTGAACTGGAAATAATAGTTTTCTGTTGCTAATGACAATTCCTCGACATTTCCACTATATCCAAAAGATATACTGATGTCAGAAGGCTCTTCAGCGGATGAAAATCATCCTTCCTAAATGTCAAAACCAGCTGTAGCACAGAAAGGGGGTAGCACATTGCCAATCTACCTTTTGGATTTGCCTAATTTTTTGACTCTATTTTGCCTATTTTCTAACTCTATTAACCAATTAACTGCCACGAGACCAGCATTTGCTTACCGAGCAAGGTCACACTGTTGAGACCTTCAATGGCCCTGGTTGTTCCCTGACCTCAGGAGGCGTGAAGGTAAGCCTAGAACCAAATCAGTGTCACTTCTCCACCCCCACTCCCCTCTCCCTCCTGCTGCAGCACCCACATTCCTCCAGGTGGGACATCCTCTGCCCGGCTCCATGGTCTGGAGAGCTGGGCTGAGCCATGCACTGCTGAGCTGGACACCCGGGCTGGGTGTTAGCAGTGGACCTACACAGCGGACTCTGTGCTTAAGGGGACACCCCAGGAGGACACAGCTTTTGAGAAGATGCAGCTCCTCTGTCCTCAGTTACTGGGTTCAGTTGGGTATTTCTCTGGAGCACAAACTTGTACATGAACAGAGAAAAGTTGCCCCTTTTTTCACCCTACATGGACATTTTGTGCCACTGGTTCCTGCACTGTCGGTGTAAAAGTTTTAAACTTTCCACACACAGCATATCTAGTCTTGTCATATTTTCTGTTGGCTTAGCTCCTTTTATGGCATAAAGTAGTAAATCCATAATTCAGGGAACCTTGCTTTGCTTCTGAAGTGTTACAGAAACAGAGAGGATGGGGCCAGACTTGCTGGCCCCTCGGCAGCACAAGCTCTGTCCCCATTCCCCTCCGCCTTCCCTTTGCCCCCAGGTTGCTGTGGCTGCACCGTCTCCCCAGGCCGTGGGCTGAAAGTGTGCAACAAACGTTTATTTGATGTTATATCAGAAATTTGACTACCCTGCTGTCACACACACACAAAAGGGCCAGGGGGAGAGGGTCTATATGGGCAGGACGCACTAATACATTGCAAAGTTCACAACTTCTATACAGGGACTTTTTTTTCTTAAACTTGTTCCCAGAAATGGTCAGTACCTAAGTCTTCCACAGGCCCTGGCCATGTAGCTTCTCTTAGGACTTTAAGGTCTTCAGCAGAGCTAATCTCACTGCTATAGCAATACTATGTACATAGAAAATACAAGGGAACAGGAGAAAAAGCACGTGTGGGAAACTGTTAAATAAAAAATGCAGTTAACACAGAAACCAGGCAATATCATTCACTGAAAAGCAGTAACAAGAAGTGTTAGAGAAAGAGCAGGGCTTATCTGCCATACATGACACAGAAAGACTGCTAAACACTGACCTGGGTGAGAAGCAGTGTGTGCCCAGCACATCTCACCACTGCCTGGCTGTGCTGCGGGCAAACCGGGCACCACAGCATCACTGACGGCCGGGCGGTGACAAAAATCAATCCAACAGGCAGCAAGACAAATAAGTCATCTGTATCACAACTAAAATGTGGTTTTGATCAATAATAGAAAATTAACTCGGACTCCTTTGCCAAGAAAATAGATTATTTAATCAGAGCACAGACAGATAGAGATGTTACATAATCAGAAATAGCTCACTCTGCTATATTTAGTGGCCACTGTCTTTCAGTGACCAGGGCAAAAGTACAGCCATTAATTATCACTTACAAGCCCCGGACTGAAATGGTTTTCTGGTGAGTTAAGCTGGTCCGACATACTTAACATTGAGCTACCGTATATTTAAAACTACAACAACAACTATGACAGTATGAAGGCAACAAAGAGGGAGAAGACAAGAAGAGCTACTGCTGTCCTACAGACAGTTATCCAACAGGGTCAGAAGGATCAAGTCCCTGCTAAAAGTTATACACCAGGGGACCTACAATAGCGATTTCTAACCTTTCTAACTTTCAGGCTACCTGGAGTTTTCCATCAAAGGATGAAGCATTAGCACAGCACATTTACAGCTTATGACTGGTTGCCTTTCACAGTTATTTCTGTGATCTCTTCGCAATAAGAAGTGGAATTGCAGGAATTTGCAGAACCCACAGAAAATCACTGATCTAGACCATCAACACAGAGCTCGCTTAAGAGTACTGCAGCCTGACTGGGTGCACTGTGCATAGCTAAGAGCCTGCCACCATTCCGAGATCCACAGTATCTTAATTAGAAGCTCAAAGAAACATCTGTCCATGGGTATTCCCCCACTATTGCACTAGGGAAAAAGTGCAATAACACCAAAGTCAAGCACCTCGAGCTTTTATGGTTTCAGATACGGAAAAAAAATCAAATAAGGCATCAGAAAAAACAACAGTTAAACTAAGGGCTGCTTTATAGGCCTTCCACGCTTCTAAGTAAGTGACAGAAACCCCCTGTTCCTACCTGGAATGTGGATTAAAAGAATGTTTAGTAGAATAGTTAGTGATTAACATTGGTAACTACCATTTCTTATACTGTTGTAGGTATCAAAAAACAACAAGCAACTCCATGAACCGGCATTTGGATCCGGTTTATAGAGCCGCTTCATGCAGTGTGACTGTCCAGCCACAGCACCTCTCCCAGACACAAAGAAGTGGCAGACGATGGTGATTCTGCAGGGCCATGCCTTTTAGGTGTCTTTTCCCCTGGGATGTCTGTTTAAGACATTCAAGAGAAACAAAAACTTCACGCAGACAAAAAAGTCTTAGCGATTAGAAAGATAAGAAAACAAACAGTACAAACAGAAATCAAAGACGGCTGGTTCAGCAACAGATACCTTAGAGATCCCTCCAATGTTTGGGAAAGCTGGAGAAGAACGAAAGCACTATGCCCATTAAAAATAATAATAATAAAAGATAATTATAGCTGGCTCCAAATGTTAACAATTTAATAGTTACAGGATCTAAGTACTGTAAATGACTAATGCACGCAGCAAATGTATTCGCAACAGCGTACAAAACAAAGCCCTTAAAAGTAGATAGCTCTGGGAAAAAAAAAAAAGGATAAATGTTTTATAACATCAGCTCTGAAACACATGACATGGAGAAAGTCTCCGTATGATCTTCCTTTTGAGACTGGCAACAAGAACAACCTCCTTGATTTGCCAAGACGACAAAAGGCCAACAATGCACAATTTGGGAGCTCTAGACACCTGCAGGATTACAACAACGTTGTATTTTTTACAATTCTTAAAAGAATGAGACGTGATGGGTAAATTTCTTCTATCTGCACAAAAAGTTACAGCATATTTCAAGACAGTCATCAATCTGTAAAGCCAAGGAAGGACTGCTGAGACATTTAAGTGACTACAAACTGGAGTAACTAATAAAGCTCAGCTCATTATTTACTATGGGCCACTTTGTGTGCATATATTTTGCCTGCAATATTCAAAAATACAACTTAAATCCCTACCCCCTTGCTGTGACTACAGTCCTACTTTTAATAAACTACCAAATAATTAATAGATCGGGAGCACAGAAATCAACTCATCCAGCCATGTCTTGTAAAACAAATACCAATTTGCTGTTTATTTTATTAGACTAAGAGACGCTTATGTACACATAACTTGAGTAGCCACCAGTTGCAGGTTCAAGCTGCTTGTTAAAAAAGGACTTTTTTGCCTCATTCTGAGCACGTCACGGCAAAGACAGGAGTGCAGCAGGGTGGGCCTCATGGCAGGACAGTTCAGTAGCCAGCCCCAGTCTGGAGCGAGCGAGAACACGGAAACATTTCCTTCTCCAAACATGCCCACACGAAGACCATCATTTCTCTTCCTAAACAAACAGCAGCACAGGTCACCCCTTCCTGCCTCCGGGTAGGCACTTCCCGCTGCTCCGGGCTAATGGACAATGTCCTTCAGGCTCGGTGGCAGGGGTTCTGGACACCAATTTATCAAGCAAGGAACGACAGCAGAAGTCACGGTCGCAGCAGCCTGCTGGCCCCCTCCTCTCCTTTGTGGATGATCTGCTACTGAGCCAAATCCAGCAGCTCTGCTCGCTAAAACTTCCAGTATACTTGCTGTTAGCAAAGCCAGAAATTCTGTTGAGTAATGATTTCGGTCAATTTGCTCACAATGTTCTCAGCTGATGAATTTATCTGATTTCATGTAAATGTGATTAAATAAATCAGACAATGTGAGGCGGTATCAGTCTCAAGAGGTTCCAGTTCAAGACGTGAAATACTTGCCCCAATAAGCACAACTTGAACTGAACCTTGTGTAGTCTGGATTTTTATTACCTTCTTAACCTCAAAAAACCTCTGGTTGCCTCCTTATTTTTGTTAACATGGGCGTAACATCAGAATTACAGATTTTGCATAAACTGCCACACTGATTCCAAGGCTTCCCTAGTATCTGAGGGCTGAAAGGGAGGGGATGGGAAATGAAAAGGAGAAATAAAGAAGATGGAAAAATTCCTGCAAAGCATTTTGATCTATGTGGAGCTCCTGGCTCTTGGCACACGGAGGGATCAGGTAACAGGGAAACAAGTGCTGTGGCTGACATTTTCAGATAACAGAAATCAAAAGGAACAACTCTGAAATCCCGGCCATTTATAATCAGTTGTCTACACATGATGTTACAGGTCTAATCTTAAGTAGTCTAAGTGTTAAATCTTCATCTGCTGTGCAGAAGTTCACATTACACCATTCTCTTTGAGAAAGGAACATCAGCCAAAGAATACAGTGATCCCACGCCACATACTCCTTGTAAAATAAAGAAGATTTTTTTTAAAAAGATTATCAGTTGAAGAAGCAGCATGATTAAGAAAAGGAACTGTGTCTGCAAGTAGCAAAGCCACCTTCCCCTGTCATTCCCCACCAAACTCTCATTCCGGATGCTGTAAGATGACTCCTGAAGATGACAGTCATCACCTCCAGCACGACTACCCAACAACGGCTGGTTTCTAGCTTCCAGGTACCAGGGAACAACGTGCAAAGGACATGAGTGTTTTTCCTTACAGTCACTTACCCTCTATGAAATGAATTTCAGATAGACCACAAGAAACCCCACTCCTACAACAGATTATCAGTCGCTTCGTTCTTCATGTTGGGTACACCTTCCGACAGGCCTGGATTTTATCCCTTTATCAATAAGCTCCCAGTCCACGACTCCTGGAGCCCTTGGTAAAAGGGGTGAAGCATCACGTCCCTGTGACGGAACAAACCTGGATCTGCAGTGCATGGGTGGAGCTCTTCCCAAGGAACAACTGCTGCCACCAAGGCAAGGCTGAGCTATTATTTAACTAAAGGATTAAGGCTCATCCATACCCCGGAAAGGGGCTTTGCTGCAAATAAATTTTGCATATGAAGTGGCAGACAATGCAGCAGATGAATGCTGGAACAGAGAAGCTGTTGGTATCTTCGGCAAGTTGGGGACAACACTAAACAACTCAGCTTGAAGTAGAACATTATTTTCTCTGATATCATACACAGAAGCTGCTGTTTAATTAAAACTAAGCTGCTTAAGCCATTAAACTGGCAAATGGCTATACCAAATGACTTGTCGGTTGTTAGCATTCAAATAGCAGGAGGTGTTTGCTGTCACGCTCGGAAAGCAAGCTCCAATGCTAATGCACATCTCCCCATTGGCTCCACAGACCTAAACCAACCCAGGACTGGGAAGTTACTACAAGGGCTACTGTATCTTACTGAGGAATACTTTCTTACCCTGATCTTCAAAGACACCAACACCATGCACTCTGCAGCAATTTAATTATTTCAACTTCTGTGCTAAAAGCATAAACGATTCCAGTCGTTCACTTGTGTTTTCAAAAGCAGAACTTATATTAATTCTGGCTTTGAGCCCCACTTTTAAGCAAGTCCAGATACAGACTCCTGATTCACATCCTGCATATCTCAACATCAAAATCTATAATCAAAAAGCATAACTTACTACAGTAGCTACTTTCCTCTGATCACATGCAATTAAAAAAAAATAATTAAAACTCAACGTTTTATCTTGGGTCAGTAACAGGAAAAGATCATTCCAGACATGCAGGCAAGCTTCAAAGCTGCAGAAAGTGAGCATCACCCAAAGTGCCCAAGTTGAGCCGCTCTGGAAGATGCCCTGGTTGCTTATCACAAGGAAATGGGTCCAGACAGAGAGCATCAGGCAGAGGCATCTCTGGAATTCAGGTTGAGAGACTCTGCCTCTTGCTCCTCTGCAGCCTTCATTCCAGTCCCCCCGACGGGCAGGACAGCAGTGAGGAGCTTGAAACAGTTAAACAACTGAATTTGTTGATCCTTCTACTTCCTATGAGTCATGCTCCTCAACTCTACCACATTGCATATAAAAATCCGCTACAACTCATTAAATAAATATTTCCACTTTGGTTCAGGAAAAGCAGAAGACTCCCACATTAAAGCACCACACAGGTAAAACAATGAAAAATGCTATAATGATTAAAGTTGCCCGTTCTAGTGAGTTATACTGCCCACGCCATGGGGCAGTCAGTGGCAATACAGCACTATTATTATGACAGATGCCATATGCATCTTCTTTCCTTTGGTGTGGTCTCCAGGAAAGAAGAATATTTCCATTCATCACAGCATGACCAAATGGATGGCACTGTTCAAATGAATGGTCAGCAAATGCATTTCATGTGCTTCTATTTACGTACATTTATTTTTACAGGCTACAATGCAAGCATCAGAACAGCACTTCCACTTTTCTACCCAAGGACTGGAAGACTATCTGCATTATAATAAAGTCTTGCCTTACCCCATGTGCCCTTTTTACATATGGCAAAACTGAGTCATCAGCCTTGTTTTAGGTAGCACGCTTGACACAACAAAAATAAGATGTAGAGCTAATTACCAGTGCAGCACATGGAAACAGGAGTGTCTTTTCCACAAGACAAAGTCTTGAACTAAATTTTCTATCAAAATACTTGTGCTTCTTTTTTTTATAGAAGTAAAGTTAATAGATGCCTAGAACTACTGAATGAAATGATGGGATCTCTCTGCATTTAGCAACAAGCCTTGAAAACCTTAATCTCATGAGTCAGTAATAACAGTGGAGGAAGTGAAGACAATCTTGGGTCTATAATCAATAAGACAAGCTGCTTAAAAGACCTCATCTGAAACAAATGTGTGTCTCACCAAAGCAGAGAAGCTGATTTATGATTAAAAAGTGTAAACGTGCTTCCATGGTATCAGTTAAGAACAACTTGCATGTCTCATTCGCAAGGGTTTAAGGCAAATGGTTTAACATCACCAGAGTACAAACTCCTCGGTAAGTCCTTCTCCTGAATGCCATTAACACTTCTGCATGTTCCGTGTCCTGTCTAATTCTCTTCAGCTTATGCCACTCCTATCACAATTTAAATACATCAGACTCCTTTCTCCATTATCAAAGTTAAACCTACAAAAGCTGTATTTTTTTCTCCTGATGGGGTTCCTGACGAGGCCAGTCCTGCCTGTGACACGCTCTACTGCCAAAAAGAGCCAGCTACAAAAACCCCAAAACTGCACAGACAGACTTTAAAGGATTTTGAGAGCAATATTCCTCCAGATAATACATTAGGATTGGTATTGCTTAATAAGTAAAGGGATGATTTAGAAAAGTCAATGAGCGGTACAGTGGCACTAACTGCAGTAAAGCAGAATAATAATAATAAATATATATATTATTATTATTATTATTATTAAGACTGCAGGAGAGTAGAAAGTCCAGACACTAAAACAAGGTAGGTGAACGGGCAGCTTTAAAACAGTGAAAACACAGACGAACATGTGCTAATGCCCTGAAGAGTAATAATTTGGACTCTTTATCTACACTGCTGGGCTCTACACTCCTCGTTAGTTAAGTAAGATGATGGACTAATAAGAACACCCACACCTAGTTAAGATCATGTTCCAAACAGAGTAAAACCCCCTCAGATAAACTCTCATGATTCACGGCGTAAACAACTACATGATACGATCTGGAAGAACATTCCTATGGCAAATTCATCTACAATGATGCATTATGGGGCTAATTTAATTTTTTCCCCCTTTTTGGATATCTAACATACCAGCACAGGTCATTGTTAGAGATGAGACAGTGGATAAGACAGTGTCGGTTTATACACTACAGAAGGACTGCATCATTGTTGAGCCCAGGAGAAGTAAATAACCTTTAAAAATTCCCATTATTAGGAAAAGAGGGAAAACGCATTACAGGGAATTTGGGGAGACAAATTCCAAGTTATCCTGATGCTTTTCCAATGTGGGAGTATCTGGAGTCTTTCCCTCCTCACCCCGCATCTGTATTAATCTACAGGGAAATTAAGTGCTACACACTCAGTAATGTAGGGGTTAATTCCGACTGCTGTCGAATGCCCCAAGTCTGTGCTCTGTTCATCAGAGCATTAAATCTGAAAGCTCAAGAGAGTAGTGCAGCCGTGCTGCAAGGGCTATGTTATAAAGTTCTGCATTAAAAATTCATATCGTAGGCTTGCCACAGTACTCTGCTCTGGCTGAAAGGAGAGCTGGCGGGGAAATATTAGACACCCCACTGTCTTTCTGGCAATTGGAGACATTCCTCAACAAACAGCACCTCAGGAAGGGAATGAAAGGGCAAACAAACCGTGAAACAAATCAATGAGTTCAATTATCTCTCTCTCTCTCTGAAAGGAAACTTTTCATTTTTAGGGCTGTTTCATGAAATCTTTTAATGATGGCCCTGAACAAGGATGCTGGGCACTCTGGCTGCAAACTCGGCTGCTTGGCAGTGCTTTTTATTTGTTTTACACAAGACAGAGATCCCCAAACATAGAGGGCGAAACACAGAGCAGGGTATGAGAATCTCTCCACAGAACATCTCTACTTACTTACCTTTTACATTACTGTGACCACGTGGGATAACAGGCTGGAGAAATTGTTCCCACTCTCCCCAAAGTGTCTCCAGCAAAGAGTGAATTTATATTTATTAAGATGGTTAGTTATTCCATGGTTAAGTTATGTGCTCCTCACTACTGGTTAAGGCTGTGCACATTTCACAGCAATTTATTGCCACCCAACTGGTAGGTGACACAGTTCACAATGATGAAAATGGGTGTTAGATTTTTATGAAAGCCGTATGTGCCCCTCAGGTTATCTGTCTGATGTAACCACCGTAGTCAGCAGGTTAATAATCCACATACCATAAATGGGGAAGTACACAGGAAATGAAACATCAGTAAATACAATTTCTTGAGGAAACCGTGCAAAAAAAGTTACTCGTTTCACAATCCTCCCCTGCAACTCTCCCCAGCACCAACCACAATAGAAAGATTCACTTTTCCCAGTGCTGAGTTTTGAATCAAAGGAAGAAACAGGAAGAAAATCTAAGCCATTGGACAAAAGCTGCCGTGGCTCCCTCTCTATATTCTTTTTTTTCATACATATATATGTATATAAGAATATACATGGTGGTTAGTGTAGTTAGAAACCACACCGCTTTCAACCCAGCAATCGTGGTTCAACCATATGAGTTCATCCAGAAGGAGATGTAGGAGGACAGGTTGATCATCCAGCAGGTGCAGTCCACAGGGAACTGGAAGGATTTATGCCTGGTAGCCAGCACACAAAACAAATCAAGTCCAGGCTAGCCTAAACCTCCTCACAAATAAATAAAAAACTGTAAGGGGCTGTGTGTAAAAGGACACACTATTTAGTTTGTGGGAAGGAACAAAGACAGGTTGTACAGTTAGTGATCACAACTAACCAAAGATCATCTATTGCAAGCCACTGAAAAACTGGAACAAACGATTAGTAACCCTAAGGCACTGTTTTGGTTAAATCTATTTTTTTAATTCAAAACTTGTTACCAACAGGCATTTAAAAGATGCAAGTGAGATTCAATAAGTTAGGGTTTATTCTGGGCACCAAGACGCTGTTATCCAAGCAAAATAAGTGAAGGAGTAGTTTTACCTTATACCCAATGATTTTCATTCTTAGTTCTGACGCTCGCTGCAATACTAATTGCCCCCCACATCCCTGTAACTCAGTTTCTCAATAAGTTAAAAAAGCAGGGATGAAAGGCTGCCACAGCTACAAAATCATAGCCTTTGCTATGCTCTGCCCCTGCAGAACAAGATAAACGTTAAGGGTTAATAACATTAGGCTTCCAGGACTGTAAATGCATTTGTTTATTTAATGCTTTACGTGAATGCTAATGAAGTTCTTAACAGACCTGCATGTTGTCTGTTGGTTTTCTTGGTTTTAGTGTCTGCATCATACTGCCTTATCCCTCCTGCTCTGCGAGCTGGCCAACATCCTTCTCTTCCAAATCCCTGAATTAGTGCTCAGTCCTGGTTCCTAACTCCTTAGGTTTGGGATTCTAAATTTCTTACTCAAAGACATTATTTTTAAAAAACTTATTCCTTGAAATGTTTTTTTAAAGAATTCATCCAGATAATGAGATTCAACTTCATCATCGCTGGTATTTTCTGTGGCATACAAAACTGCAATCCCACATGGTGTTATTGCCTTTTAATTGAGATCGGAGAATATGTAAATGAGACAATATTTCTTAGGGCCCATTAAGTGATGTCTCCAGGATGATTAGAAGAGTGCCGAGCCAGACAGGCTCCTCTGATACCCGCACACAGAACGGCCAGCCTGCACGCTCACCTGCTCCGAGCTGGAACTGCTTCTCGCAGAAATCTTTGATTTATTTAAAATCCCACATTTCTAGGCCACTTCATGAGATGGGTGCTTATTCTCTCACTGCCCAAACTGCTACGGCTCTGCAGACCAAAACCCCTTTTTCTCCTGTGACCAGGGCACAGGCAGATGCAGAGGCTGCAGGCATTCAGGGCAATTCCCTCCCCTTCTGCCAGCACCGAGGCTTCTCCCCCAGCTCGGCTTCCACCGCAGGCATCGGGGATAAGGGCTACGGTGGAAGTCAAAGATTAACGTGGGGGTGAGCAGGAGAAATAACTGCCAGGTGTTTTAAAGCTCTCACCATGACCTCCACAGCGATGCACCCACAGGATTTCATTCTTCAGCTTTAACCCAAGTAAGTGAGCACCCTGATTTAAACAGTACTAATATAGATAATACAAAAACAGAAACCTTTTGGGTTTGTTTGTTTGGTTGGTTTTTTAAAGCAGTTGTGGAGAGGATAACGAGCCTGTTCCTGTTGTCAGCTGTGGCATCATAGTAATATATTATGTCAGGGGTGGGATCAGACGCATTTAGGTACAAATTCAATGAGATGCTGACAATCCTTTCTCATGAGGAAGGAGCACAGGGACACCTTCACAAAGGTTGTGCCAGATACAGCCACTGACAGCCACTTGGAAAAGGCAAATAGAAAATTAAATGAAAGCAGCGGAACGAACGTGAATGCTGTCTGTCTGAAACAAGGTCCATGGGAGAGCAGGCCCACCAGCTCTCGTGGCAAATGTGTGGCTTTCCAAAGGGAAAGAAGATAAAGGCAGAAGAGAGAGACTGTTTTTCAGGACAGTGATTTTTGGTGCTTGGGATCTTACAAAGTTTCCTGAACTTCCACTCTCGTTTGGGACAGCAATCTCTTTCCGTTCAACGAGGGAGCACAGCACATGCTGTGACTCATTTTTTTGCCTGCACTGTTGTCGCGTGGGAGTGGGAAAAGCAGCTGGAACCCATCTACAGAGCACAAGGAGACTTTCACGTGAGGGCCAGTAAAGCCAGCCTACACGGTAACCAGACAGTGGGGTAGAGAAAACCGCTGCAGGAACCACGGGTTTAGCTTAGAGCCCGATGGAGAGCTTTGCTTTGGGGCTGGGACTAAGTAACCCTGCACACTGTACGGGGCAGGAACCGACTGAAAACAGATGAACCATTTGTTTCTGGTGATTTAAGGATTTATCCCCGACTGCCTTCTGCAAGATCTCAGCCCTGCAGAAGCTGTGCTGAAGGAGCCACAGAAGAACCTCCTCGCTTTCACAGACTGAACCTCACAAGGAAGTGGTACCGAACCAAAATAACTCTGTTGCTTTCCTACTTCACACTGAAAAAAAATGAAACTATTCTAATTTGCAGGCATACATGAAAGGGCTGTGTGAAAACCAAGGTCAGCTGACTGGGACGTGGAGGCCCATGGACCTTGGTAGGCACCTGGGGGTAGATGTGCCTTTGCAAGAAGGGTGCTCCTTCCCTGTAACTCGCTCCTCCTCTTCCTCACAAAGCCCTCCCAGGCAGCTTACAGGGTTCAGCTGTCACAGATAAAATGAGCTACTGTGGCAAGACGGCTCAAAAATCTGGCTCGCCCCTTTGTTGGGCTCACAGGGGTAGGCTGGGACCACGGGAACATGCCAGTGGTCCCTCTGCTCAGCAGACACAGGCAGTTGGCAACAGCCTGAAGAGGTTTGGCTCCAGCAAAAGCAAGGGAGAGCAGAGAGGATAGGGATGCTCCTGTCACTTGTGATTTCACACAGACCATGCACCAGGGATGCTCCAGCCTCTTCACACCCAGAAAGGAGCCGTGGTTGGAGCCAGGGTCAGGGTGACCAAGAGCATAATAGCCTAACACCCTTTGATGCAGTACTTTGCATTTATTCAAAGATTTCCATCTAAGGATCTCATGTCAACCCAAGGTTACAGATAACAGGGTGAGGACTAGAATATGCTGAAATACCCTAAGGCTATTTTTTTCGACTTTGGGTTGTTAAATAACACCAGCTTTTGGGCNTATATATATATATAATTTTGCCAGTTTGTAGTTTATGATTCACATGTTCGCGTATTTCCAGACTCCAGCCAAGACCAGACTTGTTGGCTTTGAGCATCACACTCAGGCCTCGTGCCTCAGTTTCCCTACCCAAAAGTAAAGGCTAACAATGACAAGATTTCAAAGGAAGCACTCAATATTTCACAACGGCAAGTGTTTTAGGATAACACTGTAATTCCCTCCCCACAGCATGCTGTATTGCAACTTTTCTGGTTGGACTGTAGGCTGAACCAGAAATTTGACAAAAAAGGCTGGTCTGCACATGGGCTTTCAAAGTCCTATTTCACACAAGAGCTTTAGATCAAAATAAGAAGCAGATTTCCAAAGTCTTTTCATTCATCTTCATTTCTACGTCTTTAAGCAAAATATTAATGTTTCATAGTGACTTTCAGCCTGTTGAGTTTTGCATAAGGCCCAGTTAAAACTTTTAACAAATATCTCAAATTGTAAAAGGCAAACAGAACTTTCTCTACCATTTAAGACATTCCATTTTTCTTCCTTTTTCTTTCTTAAAAAAACCAAACCTAGTTCTCTGTAACATCTTCCCTGGTTTTTCACCCACCCACCCCCTCCCAACCCCTATTCCTGGGGCTTCACTAAGGGCAGTAGGACTAGGAAATTTAGGAAGAGAAAAAACTGTAAGAGACGTGGCCTTTGCAGCTCTCCATCTCCTGTTTTTAGGGAAATCACTTTAAATACAGCAATAATTCCAGAGTCGAGCAGTTAATGACTCATCAAAAGAACAGGAAATAGGAAACTTTTAAGACCTTAAAGGCACAGCAAATATAAGCTATTTCATGTCATGTACAACACAACCAGCCTAACTACAGTATTTCATGCTCAATGGGGGAAAGCAGCATTTGAGACCATCTATCACAGTAATTATGTGATGCTGGAGGGAGCGGGACTTTATTTTTTATTCTGTTTGACCCTGAGCACCGTCAAAATGGGAGACTACAAACATTTGAGAAGTGATATATTGGTACCAGCCAGCACTTAAACAAGAAAGATTTGTTAAAAAAAATTAAAGTAAATAATTTATAGGGCAAATTCAGTTCTCGCTATATATTGGGAATTATTCCCCTGAAGTCCAAGTTAACTGAGATTTGCCCCAATGTTACAGAAGATTTCACATGAATACTTGAACTCCAATTCCATCATGTAACTTCAGGCAGAAATAATTCTTCATGAATTCTCTAAAACTGCTGGTCCTGTGTTTAAAGTCCAATCCTACACTCCTTCCATGCAGAAAGCAACTTTATTCAGAACTTATTTAATTTATTCTTCAGAGCTTTATTCTGCATTGATTCCTGAAGAACAGGTCTATTTGGTAAAAAGCAGGAAGAAGAGCACCCTTCACCCCAAAAAACAAAGGCACCCCCTTCTGTTATAATTTTGGTGTATAGTCCATGAAATCTCTTCCTTTCCCACAAGTAGAACCTCAAGTGTTTGCGTGCAGGTACCAAGAGCCGTTTCCCTCACCGCATCCTTCCTGCCTCTTCCCCAGCACTCCCCATCTGTCACCCTCTTCTGACTGCGGGCAGATTACTTGAGGATTTATTTGCAAGCAGGATATAGGGATGAAAATAGGCATTACTTTGCCCTCCTGCTACTGAGCTTCTACCTATTTGTTTCATTACCTTCTCGTCACGATACCGTGCCATAAGCTCGGTACGTGCATAGAGCCCACCCTGGTATCCCCAGCCTCGGTGGCTGAGCTCTATGGCCACTGCAAGAAAAGGAGTTTTAAACACCAATATTGAAACCCTGTGAGTCAAGTTTTCCGATTCAGGCCCTAAAACAATGAAAAACTCTCCTTTATGGTAAAGCAGGGGCTACCCGCTCACAGACCACACTTTCATCAGCCGCACTCTGCTCATTTCCAGATTTAGTTTGCATTAAAATGCAGTCCAGGATTAAAATAAGTCAACGGTGGGGTTAATTTGCAATATTGCATCGGTGTACAGTCTTAATGATGCTACACCAATATGCCCTCCTGTGTCATCCTTAGCTGTGCTGCCAAAAAATACAACAGTCTAATCTAAGAAAGGACAGCAACTCTCTGCTTGGTATATTGGAAGACAAAATATTTTTCTAGAAGTTATCGAAAGTAGTTATTTCAGGATGACTGCTTTAGTAAATATCAAAACTCCCTTCTCCATTGCATTTTCTAAGCATACAGTACTTTCAGAAGAATAAAAATTCTGCCTTTTTCAGAAAACCACATAGGTAACACAACTGGGAGCAGAGCGGCTTTGACTGGCAACCTTAACCTAAACATTTTTTATGCTGTGTTGTTTATGAAGGCTTTTTATTGCAGAAGAGGGGCCAGTACCTAAAATCCTCACAAGACTACTTAACATTTACTGGTAAAAATGTAGCATTTCAGTGAAATGCGATATTTTCTTTCATCAAAGGCAGGGAGCCTCAACCCACATGTTAACAGTAATGTAACAAGCCTACTGTATGTGCTACAACCAAAGATCCTTTTCCAATTAGAATTCATTTAGGTTGGGGGAGAGGAGAGGTCGGAGCAAAGAGGTGGCTCTGGAATCGATCTAAAACTGGAATTCAAACCATTCTGGCTGGGAGCATTAACCGCTCAGCTGGGAATCCCAAACACTTCCTTGGACTCTGCAGAGAACCAGAAGTGAAAGAGCGATGTTAGCAAGGAGAACAGTTTGTCCCCAGAAAACAGAGGAAAGGCATAAAAGAATGTTTCTTTTTCTATATAGGAGGAAGAAAAAAAAAAAAAAAAGTCTGTTGCACTAGGAAAAGAAAAACTCAACATTCCTTAATTTTTCTGAAATTCAATTCTGAGTTTGCTTTTCAGTTCCAGCTCCGATAGAATCTCCAGATCAAACTCATTAGCACTGGTTAAATCCAGGTTTGCCGATAGAAACGTGTGGGACAGCAAACAAAAATCAGTATCAGGCCTCGAGAGAGAGGATGTGCCTCTTTAATTGAAAAAGGCAGAGTAATCATTCATTTATTTAACCCAGAGATGATTATAATCTGAAAACCTTGAAATCCTCTTACACAACAACTGTTTTGGCAAGCCCCTCTGTGTTCCAACAAATATTAAACTGTGCTTGCCATTTGTCTAAGGAATCTTGTATTAATAAACATGAAGAAGAACACTTTTACCTCCCACACTCAATGACAGAGGAAAACAAAGACCAGCTGTATTCATCAATGGATCCTTGTTCTGCACATAAAGGCTAATTACATTTTACTTCAAGCCTACACATGGAAAACTTTGCTGCTGCCATCTTGTCAAATTCAGCTTCTGATATTCCAGCTGACAGACTGCAATGACTGCACATAATAAACTTCTTTTTTGTCATTAACACCTTCAGTGCCCTGCACTCGGGGTGTCTGCGGGCTGCAGGGGCCACGGGCAGCACCTCCGCGCGTTCCCTGATCCCTGGGCAAAGGGAGCGGGAGGTTTTGATACGCTGGGACCACAACAGCTTCATTTGACCGAAGATTTTTAATTTCTGGGATTTGAACATGGCTTGCCAGCACCAAGTTTGGACGGTACCTCCGAACCCCACTTTGCACGTGGTACTTTGAGCCTTGGGAAAAGCTAAACAAAGAAGTTGACACGCTGGTTCCCAACTTTAAGATCACAACAACCGGTCGTCTGGACAAAATCCAGACTCCTTAATGCTGATACTGAAGATTTCTTACTCTGCATTTCTTTTGCTTCTATATTTGTTTGAAAGATTTTCAAAGTTACGAACAGTTGAAAGACAGCTTTATTCCAAAACTGAAAATCTTAAAAGTACTGTTAGCTTTAAAAAATTGACAATTATCTCTTTTTTTCCTGAAGGCACTCCAATTCATCTGCATCAAATAAGCGTCTGTAAAACTAACAATTCTGGCCTAAGATAAAAATCACATGTTTTTAAAACATAAAATTAAAATTGGCAATACAAGTAGCTTTTCAGACTTAGATCAAAAGAGGGGTTCTTCTTAGAAAAGAATCAAACTGTCTTTCACCGTTTTTATTGGTGTTTTTTCAACATTTCTCCCAGCTTTTACAATGAAAATAGATGACTCAATTTCGCTGTCTACATTCAGTTCCCTTTTCATGTTTTTCTAGATTTCCATATTGCAAAATTCAGGCTACAAATGCCACAGATGACTGTTGTTATGCAAGAACTATTCCTGCCATAAATATCCAAAACAATGATAAAATATTTCTGCTGTGATTAGGTCCTACAAGTTTGTTTTCATAGTACGTTAGCCTGGGAGATAAAGTACAGGCTTAATGTCTGCTTCAGGATTCAGCTCTATGATCACTATATTCCTGACCCAGCCTTCAAAATCATTCTGCTACAGAACACAATAAACTTCTCGTTAATGCAGATGCTACTAATTTTTTGTAATTCTATGTATATTAGCTAAGAATCACATTCAAGTTCATATGAAAATATTTCCGTGTGAAGCTCTGTGAGAGAATGAAACACATTAGATACGCAAACAAACAGTTCTGAGTACATCTTTTGCTCAGTCTAAGATAAATTACAGTACTTAGGGAAATATTATTGAAAAAATGAAGGAAACATTCTTCAAATAAAAACATTAAAAAGGGTGAGGGCTTATTAGGTTCAGTGCCTGCAACCACTGATCCCTGATCCCTTGACTGTTCCCGCAGAAGTGACTGCAAGACAAAATAACAGCCCCAGAGGTGCCAGCATCAGTTACGTGCAGAAAAAAAAATAAAAAAAAAATAAAGGCAATCTGCAGTAATTTAAGGCTCCACCAGAAACATCATTAGTGTGCGTCTTGTAGAGAAGGACAAAAATCAATGAGGGAGCAGAAATACTTTTGATCACCTTATATGGAACTCAAAGAAAACTGGACGTGCAGAACAAACCCAAAATTTACGTAAAAGATTATTTTGAATCATGTAAAAAGGTGTTTCAACCCCAAGTGCAGATTCTTGCCTGCTATGGTCTGCTATGGAATTCTGTAAGCTCCACGTTGTCCACGTGTGCAACGGGGAACAGGATCCTCAGCACTCACAGAACTGCACACCAACAAATTGGCAAAACTTGTTGCCAGTTTGACTGGTTTTGGAAAACCTATGTTCTCTAGACTACCATGAGCCATACCAGAAAGCACTGACCTACGGACAAAAACAAGACCATGTCCTTCCTCCTATCAAGCCTAGGGGACAGTTTCTCTTGCCCCAACATGGGGACAGCCAACAGCCTTCCCTTGCTGTTTTTCCTGAACCAGATGGGCATCAGGGGCAGGAGCAAGGGATTTCCTCTCTGATCACCCCATCACCTACCTACTGGGAAAAGGAGGTGAAGCTGGGGCTCTATGGGACACAGGCAGTGGGCACCGGGACGTGACGTGTGTCTTCCAACCCTTGCCCTAACAGCAAGCCAGAGACATCCATCTGAAATGGCTTCTTCTTTCCCATCCCGTTTCCAGACACAGAAATGACTCTTTGGGCTTAATACTGCTGGTCATGAGAATTCCTTCTCATTACTAACTTTCCTTAAACACGAAGGCTTCAAAGAAAACCAGAAGAAGCCTGTGTCTCTTTTGTTTTTCCTGCACCGACTGTTAATAAAACCAGGGGATAATTAAAAACAGTAGCCATTAAGACAACAAGGATATATATTTTTGAGACTACCTTCACGTTCTCCTTGAAAACAAGAAAAATCTGCCAAAAATGTTACTCTCAGTAATTTGGGGTGAATTTGGCAGAAAGATGACTGTTACCCCAATGCAGAAACACCAAACAGTGAAACAAAAATCCTTTACTATATTTTCACCAAGATTAAATGATCGCAGTAAATATCCTATTGCTGAAATTGCCCTTTTTCCAAATAAAATACTAGAGATACATAGCGTAAGAGACCCCTAAGTAGATGCAGCACCTAAGAACGAAACCAGGATGTGTGCCATGAAAAGCATCTTGTTGGGTGGAAGAAAATATGAAAACTAATAACTCCTCTCTATAGGAGGCCAAATTATGACCATGTTTTCCAACAAATTTGGCCTCCCGCTCTTGCATCTTGTCTGTCTCCAACAGACAGATGCAAAACAAAAAAGCAGTGATACCCTGAAGGAAGACATAGAAAGAAAACAGTGAAATCTTACTTTGCAGTAGTTTCTTCATCATATTTTGTTTTCAGATCAAATAGTTCTGTTCTGGTTTTTTCCAAGGCTAAAAGGCATAAACATGAAGCATTACAGGACTGTAACAACGGTGAAAAGCAAAAAGACTACTCCTTTTGCTTTTATTCAGCCATAAATAAAGCTATACACCCCCAATCAAAAATTCTTGATCTTTCTACCTAGGCAAACCATTATGACTTAGAAGAAACACAGATTTTGAGTTTTCACATTTTCTTAAGGTATTTCTTTTACATTGCAAAAACTCGCAGTTTCTGCTTAACAAAGCTAGACATTATTAGTTTCTTATTAAGCTGTCTAAACTGCTTATTCATTTGAAATATTTATTGCAGTAATTCAGGAAATAATTTTTTTGTTCTTATAATAAACGAAACCAAATGTGTCCAGACCTAGAATCTGAAAATTCATGGCAAGCAAATCATAGCAACAGGGCAAGACACACCGGTAGAAACCGGGTTCACACTGAAGCCAGATCACCACCTATTTACCATAGCTCAGATATTGTGTGAAATGGGAACACACCACAACATGCATGAAAATTTCCATGGCCTTCTGTAAATGCAGTGATGCTGTACGTGCTTCATGCCTGGCTTTGCCCACTCTATTTATCAATTGACTGGCTGCAACTCAAGCGTTCACGTAAGGCATGAAGCCCAAAAAGTAGCTCCGATTCACAAAGCACGTCCAAGCTCTTTTGGATCTCTCTGCGCTTGTTCTGATACACTGAATGATCTCCGTCCTCTCACCTCCAGCCTGATCATTGCTATAGGTCAAAATAGCGGTGCCAAACCTGTTTGCAAAGCTTGAACTTTGTGTTCGGCTTCTTCCAGCTTCGAGGCTGTCGACATCTGTGTCTCCTGCAATTTTCTGTAAAGGGGAGAGAGGAGGTGAGAACAAAGCTCGTAATCATGTTAAACAACTTATTTGTATTTTGCAATTTTGGGAGATAGAGTGATTAAATGTCTCAACTGTAATCAGACAACTGACAACACCGCACAGACTACAAGGTGCTTCAATGGGACCCATAAATCATGTCACATTGCAATACTGTTCATACTTTGCAGTCCCACTTATTAAAATTTTAGCAGTGTAGCCACCTCATAACATAAGCTGTGAACATTATACAAGAGTTGACTGCTATATAAATGACAACTTTAGTGGAAGGTTTTCTTGAGCATAATTTGTTTTGGAAATGTCACACACATTAAGAAAATTGTCACCAAGCACCCTCTGTTGTACAAAGTTAGTACAAGAAGAATGATACATTTCCATTTTACTGTCATAATGAAGAAATTTGTTGCCATAATTGATACACTGAATAGACGCGGCAGCCGTTTCATCATAGCTGTAACGGATGCCAAATGCAGTAATATTATTAGCTCCACATATTTCAAAACAAATCTCACATTGGTATTTTCTATATAACATGAGCAAACCTTTAATGTGCTCACGCTTCTTGTGTCCACGGGCAACACTTTCTTGTTTGTGGCAGTTACACGGGTTTTAACATCATCTGGCCATACAAGTCGCTGTGCTCCCTGCTAAAGGCTGCAGGAGCTATTAAACTCATCTTTGAAAGGCAGTTGCTCCAAAGTCTCCCAGGCAGGAGTTGCTGCTTTGTACAGCGTTGCTTTTAAGATATTCTGCAGATTTCAGAATTGTGAAACGGCTTATGAAACTACCAGCATCCTACTTGCACTCCATAGGATGTATAGATTTATTCTCCAACACTACTGACCAGGTTAATAACTATTTATAGCCAGAAACACGCACCAGTTCCCTTCCTAACAGATTATATACTTTGAGAATTCAAAACCTCTCTTACACATGCTTTTATTTGCATTCCACCACCTGCCATTTTATTCTATTTTTAAGCATCTCTAAATTGCATTTGGTAAAGCAACTGCTTTCGTGCTACTTATCAAACAGTAACCACTGATACTGATGAATTAAAAAACGCTTTGCATTTACCAGTAGATTCCATCCACTCAGACCTCAATTTAAACAACCAACCCACCAACAGAAAAGCTCACGTAAACTGAAGGTCTTCCACACTAAGTTGAACACATTATAGCTTCAGTGTAATTGCTCCATGGGAGAAATAAGCTCTCAAAGGAGGGAAAGAACTCCCTTGGGTCTTGTCCTGCTTAATGTTTATCCACTAATCTACAAGACTCAAACAATCCTTGCTCATTTGCAAAAGGTTAGAAATGCATGCAACTTGTTTCCAAAAAAATCTATAATAAATTATTAAAATATTTCTTAATGTCGGCGTGTAAGAATATGCAAACGTTTCCAGGACAGTTCAGGACCACATCCCCTCTCTCAGCCATTACCACAGGAGCAAAGGGTGATGCATCTTTCACCCAGGCTCCCGGGTACAGGGTTTCATCTTGAACAGCTCAGGGTTGTACAGAGCATACAATGGTACTGTGACACACAAAGGGACACAGCAGACTGAATTACACTGTCGGCTAATGGAGAAAGATTAGTGTCACAAAGGACAATACAGCCAGTGAAGAATAAAAGCAGGTTTGCACCCTTCCGAACATGACACCTCCCCACACAGCGCTACCGCGAAGAAACAATCTGTCCTTGTTTTACTTCCACACTTTCACGATTGTTTTTCTGTGCAAAGTTGAGTATCAAATGATTCCGTGTCAAACACATAAATCACCAGAATCGCTCAATATATGAGCTGTCTCAGTCCACTGAAGAGAGAGTCCTGGCTGGGAAGATTAAACAGAAAAATACATCTCTCCTCCTCCTCAGTACCTCCAGATGCACACACGCACACACTCACCTCTCCTTCTCCGCAAAATCATTTTGTAACTTTTGTTCTTTTTCAAGGGCTATATTCTCCGCTTGGTTCTTCAGGGTCTGTTCATATTCTCGGATTTTCTCTTTAAGTGCTTTTATTGTAACCTCTACAGAAAAACAACAGGAGAAGAATGAGTTTACACAGCTCCACGCGGTTCCACAACACAAGGCTTTCTTTACCCTGTAGGCTCAGTGTGTTTTAAACTTTAGCTCTTCAACTCTGACACAAAATCAATGGATATGAGTCCCTTTGGAGACCTTTTACTCCCTAAATGTTAAATTGAACTTTAAGTGTTTAGGTTGAGAAGGATCAATGGAGTTTGCTGGAAAGCAGAGTAAAGAAGGTTCCTCTAACGTGACTTTAAAAAAGAAGAAAAAAAAAAAATCAATTGTAAAATATAATATCACCTTGTTGACTAGTCTCAAATTAGCTCGCTGCTGAGTGGAGATTAATAAAGTCCCAGTGTAGGTTTAAGTACGCATTTGCACACAGGACAGATAATTCACGTAACTGTGCTCATGTAAAAAGAGGCAGTTTTACTATGGTTCATGCACAGATGCAATCTAACACTAATTGAACACATATCTGGGATACAGCTACGTTCTGCTTCACAACTGATGAAAAATACGGCAGTTAAGATTTAACTGCTGTATTAACAGTAGATCAGATTCAACAGACACTCTGGAGCCCTTCATATTCCAGTTCCTCTAACTGCCTTGTCATCCACACTGGGTTTTACGCACAAACATTAACTATTATAACTTTCTGAGTGCACTTGTAGCCTTCCAGAGAATTTGCCAAAACCCTTCTCTCCAATAAAGAAAGTATCTTGCATTTATTGTGCCTGGTATTGGATGAGAGAAGATGCATAAACCCACTGAGTTAGGGGGCAGCCTCTGGCGGACAGCATCTTGTTACGTGCCCTGATCCGTTCCTACGTGAAAGCCCTTTGATCCCACCCCCAGGAAAGGAGAGAATCCTTATAGGGCTCCTAAGAGGAAAAGCAGGCCGTGCACCAGAGTATGCTTTGTAACAATAATGGAATTTGGAAAAAGCATTGGACTGCCAGAAGACTCGCAGCTCGCAATAGGTTTCAATGTACTTACACAGAGATGCAGTGGTTCAAAGACATCGGCTTATTAACAGATGTCATTAACCAGGCTTTAGGAAAAAAATACCTTTGGCCATTAAAAGTTTCTCATTCTGCAGAAACACTGTAGAAAGCCAAACTCTACTATGAAAGTAAAGTCTATGGACTTGGGGGGAGAAAACACCTCAGTAATATCCCACAAAGCCATGCATAACCCTTTCAAAGTCTAGACTCTCAGACTCAACTAGAGAACTGTAAAGCCAGAGAGCAGAGAGCTGGTGGCAAGATCCAGGAATTACACCAAAGGCACCTTGGGTCACTGTGACCACAAGGAAGCCGGGGAAGAGCAGTAAAAATGATTGCCAGCAAACCAGCTACTTCTGAAGGAAGGAGCGGGATTTTGCTGGCTGCGCAAAAATCCGATGAGGCTCATTACTGAGTAACAGGCCGTGAAAAGGACATGTCACGTCTTCTCTTTTTTTAAGCAAAGGAAAATTCTTCTCTCAGATCCGAGAAGTAATAGAAATTCTGATATTTTCCTGAATAACCAAAGGATGCTCCTTCACACAGACAAAAGGATGCTTGTGCATACGTACAAAGGATGCACTTGCACTGGAGACACCTTTGCTCCAGGTATTTTCACACATAAACCTGCAAAAATATTCAGGTATATGGAGAAAAATAACATCATGGAAATGCATATCGTTGCATCTTGACATGATTTGAATGAGGAAATGAAACTACAAAAATGAATGCAAGAAGTGCACAAATAGGGGAGAAAAATTATTTCGTAATAGAATCTACGTTTACCTTTAGGCACCTAACAATTGGACAAGACCAATCTAATCTTCTATATTGCTTGAAGAACTAAGTGCCTTCTTTACTGTTCAGGTCAGCTAAAGCTTGTTAGCTCCTTCCATTTATACTAGTTTTGGAAGAAGTTCTTACAGGGACCATATAGCTCATACACAGCCCTCCAAACAAAGAGATTAACTGATCAAAGCACCTTTAGCTACCAACAGGCTTTTCCCTGGATATCTTATTAATCCCAGCTTGAAATAGAGTGTAAAACTATTGCACTGGAGTGAAAAACAAGGCAAAGGCAACAGTGGCAAAAGCAGAAAGGAAGTTAGTGCACACCAGGGAAAATAAAAAATGCCAGTTTATCAGCAGTTGCAGCTAAAAAATCCCTGGAAGTCAAGATCTCTTCCATTCTCTGGGGTGAACCCCTATGTCATGCCTGGATGTAGAGGATGCACAGCCCCCGGAAAACTCTGCACGGGGAACTGGAATTATTCTCCATTTCCAGCAAAAGTACTGTCAGGCTGAGAGCATTACAGCTCCCACATGACATCTTTTGCAGTCCAGCCTGAATCCTTGCACGCTGATACCTGTCCTCTCCACAGGTCACAACTTCTCTGTTGAAGCAAAATATACAACTGTACATACCTCCCTTCTGCTGAAAATGAGATATAACGGTCAACTGAGTTGCTCTTTCAGCTTTCAAATGTTACCCACCTGGATACAATAGTTCCATAGCATATGAAAATATAAAGCTCCATTTTCCCAAACACCTAGAAAACATACCTTTCTACCACACAGACCTGAGTATTACACATGAAATAAGCCCCATGGATAGGCAAGGAAGGGTGCAGCTGAGCAAAATTTGTGTCCTAGTGCTGGAAAGTTTCAATTGGTTTTAAAGACAACAAGCATTAAAATCTCATTGAGATTTTAATGTATTTTCATGTACTTTGGTCTCATTAAAACTTACTTAAATAATTAAATAATATTAGCTTGTATTTACATTGCTCTATGGATAGTCTGTTGAGTAGATAAAAAGCATGTATGCGGCATGTACTGCAGTAACATATTTCAGATTTAGATAAGGAAAAACAGAGCATGGGGAAAAGTTTCATTTTGTATGGATTTGTGTGTGTGTATAAAATACTGGATTTGTGTTTGTGTCTGCATTAAACCTACCTACTACGTGCACTCACACATACATTCAGCTGGATGTCAGCAGTACCCCCATCTCCCATAAAACATCTACGAGTAACGTCAGTCAGGGGGGCAATTTTCAAGTAGAGTTGAGGGCTACAACCCAACACGCAGAATAACAGCTCCAATCTCTGACTTGGTGCTACAGAAGATGACATTTTTAAAGAAATCCAAAGAGTCTACCCAAAGTCATATAATCTGTATGTCTAAATACAGAAGAGGCTGTAATAGACACTTTCGTTATTGAATTTCAACACTACTATCAACCCTACCTGCAAGAAAAAAAAACAGAATTTAATCCTAGGCTTCAAATTTCAGCATGCATTAAAAGCCAATAAACAAAAACATTTGCAACCTACCCTGATTTTTCACCTCAGCAAATTCTTTATTGTATTCCTCTAGAGTTTCCCTAAGTTTCTGGTTCTCTGTTTCAATATCGTGCATACGTTGAACCTTCAGCTGAAGCTGCTGTCCTAAATCCAAGGCTGGAACTGGATCTGAAAATAAACCAAAACAGTAAAATAAAACGTAAGATAACGGGAACACTCCTGCGACTCACACAGTTCAGAGCACAAGTGTCCTTTTTTCACTATTATTATCCATTTTAAGTAACAGTAAGGCCCTACTTTGAGTTATTTGTCCTGTACATCTCATCTCATATCCTGCAAACTTCAAAAAATAGAGATAGTTCATTATATCTATGTTACCCTTCAGACTGGGGTGTGCTGCCTTCATCCTGGTGTTATGCCCCTGCCTGAAGGCATGACAGGAAGGCATGTGAGAGTCTTAAGTTTCAAAATCTTTTTTTTTTTTCAAAGCAAGAATTTGGGGGGTAAAAAGCAATCAATCTGCACAGCTCACTTGTCAGCTTGTGTCCCTCACATACCTGTGCTTCTGCAGGACTGAATATCTGAAGCAAACCGTGCCCTCCTGCAAAGCTGAGCTCAAAAGGTTACAGATCTGAGCGATACTATTGCTAACTGACAGATCAATAATAGTCAGAAATACCATGTGGACCTTATTAATTCCATGAACCTTTGGGGTTTGTGGCTCTTGTTCCCTCTTCTTCTTATACTACTAATCGACTAGAAATTAGAAGTTATTTTGGATGCCCTCTCAGCATTAATTCTCTGACGTTCGTCCCCTTCTGGTAAAGAGAGTCCGTCAGACACACCTGACGTGTGCGCGCGTGATTTATCCTGGGACTTCTTCCCAGTCAGCACAGGAGAGCACTGGAGTCCAATGGACTTATAAAAGATCATTGGATACAGTTCTGTTATGGGCGCCAGCATCTCTTGTGAAATGGCTGCAAAGATTTAGTCTCCTGTTGAGGAATGCTAAACACCAAACTCAGTGGATCAACAACAGTATATATTAGGGAGTTCACTTAATTTTCAACCACCACGGTCATTAATTTTTCAGACCACCCTCAGTCTCTGGAAACACATAATAAGTCTATTGTACCTCTGTTAACACATTAAGCATGAGCCCGTGTGTTTTTTCAATATGCCAGCGCTGTTTCATAGTTTATAAAAGAATAGTACTGGGTTATGTTGAGCTCAGAGACACCGTAAGTAGCAGCCTGCTGCATTTTGTTACTTCGGTTCTTCAACAGCTTATGGCATTACCCTGTTCATAACACAAAATCTAGGTTGCTTGTCATCTGTTCTCTCTACATACATAGTTTATGACTACATAGCTTTTTCATTTATGCTTTTTAGGCCAAATACTTTTCGTTATTATTATCTGTATTAAAATATTTATAATAAATCAAACTTAAAATGTTATTGTGGCAGAGACGGGGGGTGCAGGTAAGGAATTACATCTAAAGTTTAAGTCACGGCAGTAGCACAAGTTAAAGGCCCTACAATATTTATGTATGCTCCAATTAAGGTACAGGCTGTCACAACATCCCCCTTCTCCTGTGTAGGTCTGACGACCTTTATCTGGAATGACCGTTTTGTCGCACTTTTGCAGCTCAGCGTTTCTCTGAAAGAGCGAGCCCAGGACATTCATCTGCTGAACAGAAAGAACGGCTGGATTGCCTCAATCTATCCGTGTCTTTAAATTGTTACAGGACCCACAAAGCCTATCAGGCAAGGATCTTAAGCTCTGGCCATGATATTTCTATAAAAGTCTTAGAACACCACAATGAAAGAAACTGAACTTTACAAAACTGTGGGTGCATTTTTGAGATGCCCATTGTAAAAAGACAGGACACCCACAAGAGGTATTTTGCTCCCGATACACAGGGCTTTTTATATTTAAATCAGTAAAGAATTAAAAGACAAAAAATAACATGGGCATTATAAAGTGAATAATGACTAAACCTTCAGTCAAATTTGCAATCCCTGAGAAGCTTTATGTACAAAACGAAAATGCTTGCAACCTCATAATTATTCATCAGGACATGTATATTTAATTTAGCTCTATTAAAGGTTAATGTTCAAGTAGCAAAACAGTGGCAGAACAACCAAAATGTATAAACAGTCTCTGTGCATTAAATTTCAAACTTTACTAGAGCCTATTTGAAGGACTAATGGCCTGAAGCCACTGAATACTGCTTAAGGACATGTAAAAAAAATCCAAACCAACCATGGCTGAAGCACCTCTTGGACCTAATTTTTATAAACTGCATTAAAGAAAACTAATCATTGCATGACAATAAATGACCGAGACATTTTGGGCAGAGTGACAAACACTTCATTTCTCATGGCAAGCCCTAACACGTTCTTTAATCTCAAAAACCCTGAAACCCCATGATTTCTGAAGCATTTATAAACACCTATTAATCTGAAACAGGTATAAACCTTACAGTCAGAATGACTTTTTTCTTACCTGAGTGGAGTGGATTTAAAAATAAATAAAAATACTCTCCTTTTCCTAACATATCCGTGCATGAAAAAGCATACCTTTTTATATTAACCAGACTTACAGAGTATGTTTCATGTCATTTAACAGGAGGTCACTGAATTTTTAAACAAGCAACGGACCAAAACTTTCGATTCGTTACACAAACAACAGGCAAACACATTTCAAAAAAATCAAGTGCCACTAGCTTATGGAGAGAAGCAAAGAAGGAAGTGCCTTTTCTATAATCTGAATAGGAGAAAAAATCATCTCACTTAACACTTAAATGTGGAAAAGTCATCGCAAATTATTCTCTTAGTTTGAATCTTCTCTACCTTGCAAAAGCTCAGAATCCCTGTGAGGCACAAGATAAAGAAGAAGTGAGAAAAAACAGTAAAAGGAATCTTCCAATCCAGAGCTTGAAAAAGTGTTTCACAAGAACATTATTGCCCAAGAGTAAATCAAGATGTCTGTTCTTATACTAAATTTAGTGTATTTTTTCTACTGGTCCCTGTTCTGTTCTGCTTTCCTAATTTACTTGTTGCATCCCATGCCCACAAAGAAGCCCTTTCCATCACACGTTTGTTCAAAGCCCAGCACGCCTGGATCCAATCCCCGATGTGGTTTCCTCCCCGCTACAATAGGAGAAATAGTAACTGCTGTGTTTTAAAACCAGTGTCTGCAAAGCTTGATCCTGCCCTTATTTTCCAATGAATTGCCCTTTTCGTACCATTTCCCAAGCAGCCCCCTGAGCACACCCCTGTACTTGCCGCTGTAACGAGGTTCTGTTTTAATAAAGGAGGTGGATGGACATGTCTCCATGAACGCAGAGGTGAAAAACATTAATGTTACAAACGTAATGTAGGGTTTTTTTAGCAGTTAATACTTCACATCAGACAAGCTGGTGCAACACAGACACAGTAGCACCTCTCAGATCCTCCTCACACCATATACATCCTCTGATGATAAATCCGTTTTGAGTAGCAGCACAAGGGAGTCAACCAATTCTTCGTTGCTGTTGTTGCTGTGTATGCATGTAAACTATGTATTTTAAGACCAATTCTAAAAGGACTGCAAAAATGTTTCTTGCCAAAACAGAAGCTGTGGCTGCCCCATCCCTGGAGGGGTTCAAGGCCAGGCTGGATGGGGCTTGGAGCAACCTGGTCTGGTGGGAGGTGTCCCTGCCCAAGGCAGGGGGGGTTGGAACTGGATGATCTTTAAGGTCCCTTCCAACTCTAACCATTCTGTGATTCTGTGATTCTATGAAAACAGCACGTTACATGATTAGTTGGAGGCAGTGCCTCACCACCCGTAACCCCGCGCTGCTCAGGCCAACCCCAGCCCAGGAGGTGTAACGAACAGGATTATCGACGACCAGCCGAATTTCCAAAATGAGTTTCGTTTGGGTTTTTTTTTTTTAAACAGAAAACCCAAACCCAACAAACCCAAAACCAACAACAAAACCCCCCACAACCCATTCCTCCTTCGTTCTGCAAGCTGGAAAAAGACACAGATCTTAATAATTCAATCTAAGTGTTTACACAAAGAGCAGTGTGGGTCCCCTGTCATTAGGCAGGATGAATGCACCCCCTTGTGAGCGCGGCTCCGCCGATGACATCACGCTCCCGCCTGCGTTACTTTTCGCCAGGGCACTCTAGGCTAATGTAATCATACGATTACATAATTAACCCAGCTGTCTCATTAAGAAAATCAACTGGAATTCAGGGCATAATTAGTCATACAGCAATTAGCATGCTGATGAGCAACTGATGAAAAGCTGTCTCGATACAGGGTATGCTGGGACCACCCTCGTTATTTAACAAGGGAGGGGTAGGGATGGGGGGAAGCCCACCTCGGCTCCGGGAGAACGGGCCGGGGCTGGGTGAAGCGGCTCCGGAGCTGCCCCCCGAAGGGAAGGGCCGGGACCGGCGGAGGGACGGGCCGCGAGAAGGAGAATTTCGCATGGAGTGGAAAAACTATGTCATTGTTTAAATGTAGAGTTTACACAGCACCGCGGCCAATTATCCTCTCTCTCTCTCTCCATATACATATATTAGTTTTTAAGCACGCTCCCGCGGAGCCGCTGCCGTTTCCCCCCGCACACCGGGCCCGGGGACGAGCGGGGCTACCCGGAGCCGACCGAGAGTGGCAATGCCCGGCCTGGATCGCGCGGGTCGGATCGGGACTCAGCTCCCGGGGCTGCCCGCAGCGGGCACCGAGCGGCCCCGGCTGGGCGGCCGGAGCGGGTTGGGGGG
>VXBJ01003146.1:968358-1100588 GCA_013400055.1 Nycticryphes semicollaris | reverse complement strand
CCCTGCCTTCTCCTGCTTCTTGGCAAAATGTGTTCATCTGGTAACTTAAAATGGAGCTCCTGAAGAGACTTTTCCAAAACAAAGGACTTTTCCTAAATCCCCTCCTCCCTCTTGGTTACAGGCCTGTAACACTGGCAACGTCAGGAAAGCAAGTTATGAAACAGTGCCAGAACTACAGGGGCAATTAATATTTTATATCACTGGAAATGTGTTTCCTAAGGTTCGGATCTAAAAATAATTCATCGAAAGGCACCGCGTTTCTTTCAACAAGGCTGTATTTCTGTTGCCCAAACCACAGTGTAAGCAAAGCTTTCTTAGCAATCGCTCGCAAGAAACGCCCACACAAAATGATACGGACACACACACACACACACCCCCAAAAAAAATCCTCCTTAACACAACTTCGTTAATGCGTTTTCACTTTTTAAAGGAGCTAGAAAGTTCAGCTCTGCTGTCACCAACGCTTTCATCACGAAGCAAAGGAGAAGTTTTTGACTGTCTGAATGCGTGGCTGCTCAGCCCTACGCCCCTCTCTGCGGAGCGCCTTCCCTTCGGAGAGCGGCAGGAAGAGGAGGAAGCAGCTCTATCAGGTTTTGATGCACCAAAGAGCTTTCTTGGGGAGGCTGAAAATAACCTGAAAACGTGTTTTAGAAAAAATAATAATTACAGGGTAGCTTTTGAATATTCAAACACCTCACAGCATACTTAATTAATTCATTAATTATTCCCCAGAAATTTCAGGGGTAAATTGAAATAGCCTAGAGAGACTGAGACAAAGATTTCATGGAATAAATGATAGCTTTCCTCCTTTTCCCCTATGACTCTGGTAGCCCAGGGACAGAAGAGTTATAGCCGTAATTCCGTTTGAAACAAAGCTCATCATCTTTCCAACTCCTCACTTCATAAAAAACATGAAAAGGTTCTTCCTTCAATCAAGAATTATACATATTTTCTTACTCCCCCGTCCCACAGGGCTGGGATCGCTCTCCTCCTTTTATTTTTTTCCACTTCTTTTTTTGTTGTTGTTGTTTTTTTTTACAGTGTTCTCCTCACCCTCCTGCTGTCAGAGCATTTTGTACCAGGGAATTCGAAGCACCCACAAGAGGGTGAGGGACTCTCATTTTCCATACCAGAAAAAAAAATCCAAACAAAACAACCCCCAAAAATCCCCAAAAAGCAGAATCCCCCATTCTGCTGATCTCCAAGCACAGTAAAGCAGCACCACAGTCCTGGCACGACCCCTTGGTAGGGAGACAGGGCGGGAAGTGTCAGCCAGGAGGTGCCTTCCCCCCCAATCATCACCAGAAAAGTTCTCCAACGCTCGCAGGGTTAAGTGACACGATGCGAGGTGGTAGATTGTCAATTTGACCACAGTCACACAGATCCCGGTGTCAGAACCCGGTTCTTAGATCTTGTGGGCTGTTATTTAAAAACATCCTTTATTTACCTACCAAAATTCTAGAACAGACACTGCTCTAGATGCTCTGGCCCTGCCCCAGAGCACGAGATGCATCTCCACCCCGGTATCCGAAAAAGTCATATAAAGAAGAGTGAATTATTTGACTCCTTAATGAATTGCACCGCAATTCCCTCCATTTTCAAAGGAGTTAGCAAAATAAATCCTCAGAAAAGTGTTTAATATTAAAAGTGGGGGTATGCATAATAGGTGATACAGTATTTTATGGCACTGTATTAGATCAGCTGAAAAAGGACCTAATGAGTTACAAGAGAAGCCACTGCAACTGAAAATGCTCCAATATTCTAGTAATGGTTGAAGCCATTAGAATTTACTGCTCACAAACCAAGCTCAGTGCAAAGCAAAGGACAGTTACAGAAAATCACTTGGACTCTAAGTTTCACTTCTCCTACTTTGGGATAATAAAAAAAGAACCTTCCACTACGTTTGAAAGCATTTCTGCCACAACCATCCCTTCTTTCTCCTAAAAGCTCCTGAACAGACTTAGCACTAAAGCTTCCTAAAGCTGGGGTTTATTCTCATTCCAGTTCACATTCCTGCAACCGAGGAGAGTCCCAATATTCCCCCCGTCATGTCCACAATCTGCCTCTTTGGCTCCGAACGTGCTGCGCGGCTCCAGTCCCCCGGGTTAGGGCAGCCCAAACTCTGCTCCCCCTGGAGCAACAGCTTTCGGAGGGTGCTGCGGTTACAGCCTCCAGGTGAAGAAACCAGCGCCCGCAGGGATATCTCTGCTCTTATACGGCACATTCTTCCTGCCTCTGTTCATTGCATCCTTCCCCTTATCTGCACCTCCCCTCTCTTCCTTCCGTGCCTCCAGTCTACCAAGTAAAATAGGGCTTGACAACCACACAATAAATTTTTTAAAGTGTATGCTTTAGGGATATTTCTTCCTTCGAATATTTATTCCGGCTTTTACAAAGGAATTTATCTGATTATTAATTCAACAAGAAAAAAAAGTATGTGATCAGACAAGCCCAATTTCAAGCCACAAATCCAGGTAGCAGAGCTATTCTTAGTTATTTTGACATCAGTTTCAAAACATAAGGATAAAGTGAGTGAAAACTAAAGATGTGAATTGGCCAGGACTTTGCACTTCATCTGAAAATAACTCTGCAATGCTAACAGTCTGCCCTACCAGTGTGCATTCATCCAGTACAGATCCAAAATTGTATTTTATGCTGTGTCTCTGAATTCAAACCCCAGAGGGAAAGAGGCTGAAGTGATTATGAGCTACTTCTACATTCCTCAGTGCCGGACTACCCGACGGCTGGAGCAGCATCCCAGGCGATTCAGACCCTTCTGGAAAATAAATCGGTAGCAGCCGCTGACCCTACAGAAACGCTGCTCAAAACCTCCCGCCTGCAGCCTGGACTTTAAACTGCCTCTTCTCACCCCCACCTCGGGCACCTCTCTATGCAGGGGTCTCTGGAACAATTTGGGGAAGATCACCAATGCCTACAGTTCCTGCACCGACTTCTCTTCCAGACCCCGGCTTCTAAAACTGGGGCATTTTTCATATGTTTATGCAACTCCATTTTTTGACCTGGTGATGATGAAGCAGCACAGATTTTGTCTTCAGATGGGGTAGAGTCACAAGCTCAATCACTGCCTGTAGCTTCAGGGATTTTCCGCTTTTCACTCTTTCAAGTATTAACTATTCTCAATTTTCTGCTTAATTTTATCATATTTTCATGTGTCTCCAGAACAATACCCTCTGCTCTGTTTGAGGGGGTGTCTGCACTACTTCTGTTGTCCACGAGCAAGTTCATTTTGCTCCCTTTCCTCCTCACACCACTTACTGTAAGATCGTTTTCCCTCTAAGATTAAGAAAAGGCACATTATGAATATTCATTTCCCTTGTCCAGTTAGGGGCAGCAAAAATATAAGCCTTTTCATTTTATGTGTCTATCTTCAGTTTCATTTAAATGTATTTTATTTGGAAAGCAGTGACCATTTTGGCAGATACTGCTAACAAACTGGGAACTGCTTAAAATTTCTCAGATGGTTTATAACGAAACCAAACTCTTCTCAAAAATTTTTCTTGGTATTAGTCTTGATACACCAAAAACTGAGGGGATACTGCAACCTGATCTTGCTCTTCAGACAGAGTTTTGCCAAAGAATTAACAATTAGCCCAATGAAGAATGGTCTGATGAGTAACTCATGTTTTCAGTATTCTAGTTTGGGATATGCTTAACACAGTCCCTTGGAATGAACCTCTTTTTCCTTCCCCCCTCTTTAGGTCTCCCCTAAATTCACCTTCCACCAGCTCTTCTGCAGGCACAAAGGGCTGGGTGTGCTTATGATGCAATTTAAACCCATCATGCGACTCCTGGCTCATCTGGGTATGTAAAAGTCTATACAGACTTTCTGCTGTCAGGGCTGGCATTAACCTTTATGCTTTCTGCTTAACATTACGCTTTACCAAAAAAATCCAAACAAGCCACATAACATATATAAATACAACTTCATACACATTTATCACCTCTAACATAAGCAGCAGATTATTTTCCTGGGGGAAAAAAAATAAGAAAATCAAACCTGTTTTTTTCTTGTATTATCTTTAGCCTCAGAACACTGATCAAATAGACTTTAAATGGAATTCTTCTCTTAGCCCAAACAGCAATACAAGTCTGCAGAGTCTTGCTAAACTGTAAGTAATCACAAGCAAACAGAGCGATAGCAATAAACACTTCATCTCACACTGGTGTTAGGCATGGGCTCCGCAGTGAAGGACTGAAGCTCTCTTTATGGGTGAGAAACAACATTTCTGCTTTTAGAAGTAATCTGCTACACTTATTTTGTGTTTTACTGATTACTTCTTTTAAAAGAAGTTTGTGTTTCCTCAGCTAAGTCATCCCTTGGAAAAAGAAAGCCCCACGCAGGGGTGTCTGAATGTGGGAGGCTGAATTGTGATTATACATGAACAAAAATGGTACATGTAATGACGGGTGTGTGGAAAACACTCTGCGAAGGAGCCTCTTCTCCGTCAAACCCCTGAGGAAGATACAGCCCCTGTTGGCAGGACACGCAATTTATGATGGCAAGGAGTAAGGGAAAGATAAAATTTCCACTTCAGCCATTTTTCATTGTTACTGCTTTTAATTGTTTTGACAGGGCACACTAAAAAAAAATAATTAAAAAAAATATTTCTATTTCTTCTTTTTACCCCCCCTGTTATTTTATTCTTTCGGTAGATAGTGGGTTCTCTGAGCTAAAATACACATCACACACATTATATTGCACCAGACTTATGACAAATCTGATCACAACAGAGACCTGTGAAGAGTCTCCAATAAAAACACACACACATCCCCCTTTCCCACTGCTGGAGTCGTGTCGTTTCATTTCTTGATGAGAAAATTCCCATGAAGCAGAAAGACAGACCATTTATGGCTCAACCCTAGAATGCCGCGCAGTCCCCACCAAACCGAAAGGCAAACTGTTTGCATTAAACATACCCTGATTCTCCACCATGTAGGTGCTGAGAAGGGACGACTCGTTGTCCTATTCTGTTTGCAAAGGTATAACGGGGATGCAATCCCGTCCCTCGAGCAGCACGGAGTGTGCCAGGACTGGGACTGGGCTTGGTGGAGGAGCCGGGTGCCAGAGCACCCCAATTGGACCCCAGAGTAAGGGGAGAAGCGGGAAGGAGACGAGCTTTCAGGTTTTCCTCTCTGGTGGCAGGCTCTTAGCAGTGTTGGAACAGATGCACAATTAGCTTTTATAGGAAAACACCCCCTGAACGCAAACTCAGTTTAGCTGTTGCCACATCAAGACAGTAGATTTCCTGTCTAAAGGCACAATTCTTTCTCCTTTGCCTGCACAGGAGCTGTGCTTAACAGGAGCAACACTGAAACACGAGATAATCCAACTGTGGCAGTGTTCAGTAACCCCATGGTCATAAAGACACAGCATAAAGTCAAACTCTATTGCACCAGTTTATCCAGACACCGTCACTCTGGGTCTCCGCATTCTAACTTTTACTTGAAAATTATAATAAAGTTCTGTTTTTTTAAAAAAATAATTAAGTGGTGAACATAGTTCCACCTTAAAAGAAAAAAATATTTAATTTTTAGTATTTTTAATGCTTAATAATTTCTTTCAAAGCTTTATAAAAACAATATTATGAATATATTGTTTCTGCAAGGCAGCCCTGCTCCTCCGAACACTTACACAACAGGGCTCCAATTTCACTTGAAGTGTTTGCAAGATTAAGACCCTAAAAGCCAAGGGTGCTAACATAATACACGTATTTAAAAAAAAAAAACTAGAGAAAAAGAAATCTTGTACAGATGGAAGAAAGCTTCCTCAAAACACAGACCCAGATAATCTCCCTTTACTTCAAAATAAATATATTCACATTATTTTTAAAGGTAAGTTGTGACAACCTTGTTGATTAGTGCAATTCATGTGGCAGCATTCCTTTTTCTCTAGCTCTGTACTGCATATTGAAAATAAGGCAATTAAATGAGAAAATTAATTCCATTAATTAAAAATGCTCAGTCTCAAGCAAGACAGAATGATCTGAGTGAGAATTATAGCTGTATAAATGTACATAAACCAAAATGTTTTCCTTGACACGTGCTTTCCTTTAGGAAGGATAAATTTTGCAGCACAAACCAATGATAATGCTATTTTAATACTATCCTGAAGCTGAAGAGATGAGAAAAAGTCTGTTTTATCTTTTAAAGAGAAACCCCCTGAAGTATATAGGAAAATGTACAAGTAAAATACCACCCTTCCCACAAATTCCTTACTGGTGAGCCTGAGTGAAAACTCTGGTCAAGTCAGGAAAGAAAATCATTAAACGTAGCTGAATCCATAAAGCACCGTAGCTGGAGTTTCAATACAGATCATTTTATAGTAAAATTAAAATAGAAGCCCTTTTTAATTATATAAAGTGTGCACATTATTACTGAGGAGAGGAATACATGCTTTCCTCAAGAACCATAAAATTGGCTGCCGGGAATTAGACTTCAGCTGCAATTATTATATGGTCCTATAAAGGATATTGAAAGTCTGATAAAATTGCACCCTTGTCATGTAACAGTGATGCTTAATGCTAAATAACCACTCCGCAGCATTCCACTCATAGCTTTCTCCAAACATCATAGCTCCCTCCTCACACCGAAAAGAAAACACAGCAGGATTTTGGAGCTAAAAGTATACCTAAATATTTGAAATACCAAATGGACAGGTCAAAAGAGACGTAAAGCCACCCAGAGGCACACCACCACATGTGATAAATGAACACTGATGATCTTTTATAAAGGCAAAGCCCTCCACGAACACACACTCGATGTGAAAGCCTACACACTAGGAGAAGGAAATAAAAAGGCCCAACACAACAGCAAAGCCCCTAACTGCATACACCGAACTCAGCCTGACCACGGTGTGACGAATGCCAGCGCCACACATTCCTAATTCCCGTTTTCCTCTTCGTTGCAGTACGTGTTGGAAAGGGTGAGTATTTGTTCTGCCTGCATTCAGCTACAGGAGACTGGCCGGACTGCTGCTCCCCAACCTGGAATTTGCTTTTAGCAACGTCAGTAGGCTCCTCATGTGCCTCTCGGGCCTGCAAACATAGCAGGGGACTAAAACCTCCAGATATTTCTAATCCCACAGACTCCATCGCGCTCACAACTTTGCCAGGCCAGGATTTTTACATGTAGGAAGAATATCAAAGAAATACTTCTCTGACACATAACATAAGGCATGCGCAGGGGAAGGCTGGACAAGGGAGAGATTGTGGAGTGTGGAAGAAGGGGTGTAAATTTTGCTCTTGCAAATGAAGGAGAAAATACTTTCTCCTACAGAGAAGTGCTGGCAAAGTCCCTCACCATTTAGATCCTACCACATGGGTGGGATATATGTCCAACCTTCTCTATAAAGCTTCAGTCGGGCTCTGCCGTTCCAATCCCAGCACCTGTGATAATGCCAGGCTTCAGAAAGAAGCCTCCACACGAGAGCATGAACAGGATCCCACACAGCTTTTGTTTGACACAACTACTCAGTCGTGAAAAGAAACAGACCATGGGAAATCAAACCCACTCGCCTCCCAAACAGTGGCAGGGAAGGAGCACCCTGGGCTGCCTCAGTGGGGAGATGGAGGGGCTGCGGCTTCTTCTCCTCAGACTGGTGGCCTTGCAGGCTCCATGAATGTCAGCTAGCGTTGTGTGGAGGAGCTTCCTTTCCCAAACGCAGCTGGGACAGCCTGCCCTGTGCCCACATGGCTTGTGTCAGCCCAAACCACCCGCACCCCGTGGGCAACCGTCAGGAGCCTCCCTGAGCCGTCTGCCCCTTCCCACTGCACCAGGAGATGTGCAAGGGAAGCCCTGCACCTATGGAACGTTACTAAGGCTACGAGCAGGAAACCAATAAATGAAAGCTCACAGACCATAGCTGATTAACCTAAAAAACTGTATTTCTGAGGCACTTGTAGTCTAGGATGAGTATGGAAAGTCCTTGCAGCTCTCTACGTATGCTGCACTTAACACAGCAGGAACTGGCCACCGGACGCTACTCAACTATAAATGTGAAAGCATAAAAAATATACATGTTAGCTCTGACTGAGCATCTGAAAAACACTGGCCTTTTAACCAGGTAAGCTGTAAACAAAACATTTAAAAATTAATTTTCACTTGAAGTACACATTAAATGCATTCCCTTAAGAGGTAAAGCAAGTGAAGACCAGGGTGCACTTTGTAACGAGGCCTTAAAAGCCCTTAGAAGTATTAATTATATCTCCAAACCTCTCTTGAGGTAAGTATTTTGACTACTGTAGTATATTTAGAACAGAATGTCAGTGTTTTATAAAATTAGAAAATCATATACACAGAGTCATATGGCAACAGCTCAGTCAGGCCAAGGCTCAGAAGTGGTGACTCGGACGCCTGACTCCTTCTCATCTTTGGGTACAGTTGCAAAAAGAGAAATCTGTTCAAGACAGTATTTCTCTACTATTGGGGGGAGGTGGGGGGAGAGGAAATACCCAACAACTCCCAAAATGTAAAAAGAAATTAACTGGAAACCTCTGATGCCAAACATAAAGGAAAGTTGAAAACACACACATTAAAGGCCTTTGAATAAAATTTATGATCACATTTACACTGAACAGAATTGAAATTTGGTAGTGATTTACTTTTCAGTAAGATTTTTTTCTTTTAATATGAAAAATTTTCTGCCCTTCAAAAGCACAAATATTGCTTCTTCTAGATGAAGCTTCAATATGTATCTTTTGTGTTAAAAACATCTGAACTCTCTAATAAATTACTGAGAATCACACAATATTGTAATAATATAAAATTATTCATATAAACATTAACATGTAAATGCAATGAACAGTTTTAAGAGAAGTCAGGAAATGTCCCTTAGTTATAGTTCTTTCCATCAGAAATAATACTGGAGTGTATCAAGTTTCATCAGAATAAAGCCACTGCTTGTATTTACCTTATCAAAGGTATAACAAAAATGCCCAGCAGCATTCACACCAACACAAGTCATCAATTTTTCAGAATAATGAAATTATTTACTTACCTGGAACATCAATTAATCTCTTATAAACATTCAAGAAGGCTGCCTCTGCTTCTTTGCTTCTTTTGCCCAATGCGTCAATCTATAAGGGTGATGAGAAAAGAAGGCTTTTAGACTTGTTCCAACACAACTCTTACACTCAGAACTATAAAGATAAATGGGTATGTTTGATATAAAACTAGTTAATATATAAAGAGGGAACCCGAGTCTCCTGTGCACAGCTCCTATGGAAGCAGCATTTTAAGAGTATTTCTGATACATTTGTACTGCATATAATTTAAAGTCCTGTTTCAGAACAATGGCAAGCATCAGTATTTTTATCAACACTGCTATTTGTTGCGATTCTTTACTTTCAATCTTTATAGAAAGCGTGACATTTGCAGACAGGTTCTCTCCTCAACAACTGTTTTACCACTTACTGAGATCCCACACAACAAATGGGAACGCTTCTGATGTCGCCCTCTGCCTTTGTTGTGGCAAATACATTTTTCTATTGTTTCCACTAAACCTATGAGGGGATGAAAGGACGTACTTGTTGGGTGCCCTGTGACACTTAACGCTGAACAACCGTGAACCTTCCACATGCAAACAAGTTTTTTAATAAAGCTCAGGCGCAGACCCACAAGGTCTATGTACTCTCCCGGACTCGTGAGCTCAAGCCAGGCTCCTCTGACTGGCTTCTCTGTGTTTTGTAATACATCCGACACTAATCAAAGTGGTTGCCTGCCAAGGTGAGGGAAAATAGTACCTCACACAATCTGTTCTTTCCCTCTAAATCTGTATTTTCATCTAAACCCTTCATTTTAGAATAAGTGTAGCATTATGGCTCTGAGAATAAAATACGTGTTACACAACAATTTTTTTTCTCATAAACACGTATTTCCCCAATGTATTAGAAAACAGAGGATTTACAATTACTAAATATTGACAAAAAACCAACCAAACCAATCCAAGAGCAGGTCCACTGAATTATTACTCCACAGCAGAAAGAGAGAGAAAGGGAAACAGGAAAATCTGACACAGTTCTGTGGCTGCTTACCGAAATCAGGAAACAAAAAGTATGGAGATTATCATTCCCATATTTTAATAAAAAGTATGGAAGGATCTGAAGAACTATGGATACAAAAACCTGATATAAATTCTCCCATGTATTTGAAAAGCAGTTAATGTTATGAAACCATTTAAAGGTGTGTACGTCAACACGTACTAAAAAAAGGTCGGTCCTGTCTTAAAAATGTCCTTGAATTCTTTCCCTACCTTATTGATTTGGTAGATAAGGCAGAAACAATGGGCAGCCCTTACTCTATCTGTATTTCAGGCAAGTATCTGGTATTTTATTATAGGGGAGGGAGACTTGCCAGACTCAAAAGCGCAGTAGAAGGCGGGCGGGTGCCGGGTGCCCCGGCAGGGGAAGCAGAGGGTGCCAGGGAAAGGAAGCGGCACAGGGAGGAGGAGAGATAAGCACAGGGTGCTGCGGGGTCAGATGTGGTGCCACTTCTGTTTTCTTTGTAGGAAATTGACTTTGTGAAGGGAAGGATTTGGGGAGGGGGAGGAAAAAAAAAAGGCAGGCCTACAATGTAGATGATTAAAATAATGGAGGCGGCCAGACGCAAAGTGCACGGGAGCAGAGCGCGGGAATGGCACGTGACCTGTATAGATTAGTCTTATGGCTGATAAGTGACTTGTAGGGATCATTACGGAGGGGATTAAGGCCAGAAAACTAAAGGACAAGGACAATTGTAGAAATTACACAGAAGCACAATGCCCAGCGCATAAACCAAGAGAAGACTGGAGGGGAGGGGGTCAAGGAGGAAACTAAGGACACGGAAAGCATCTGCACAGCGTTTGGCAGCAGCCATGAAATCTTGAGAGATACGGCGAGAGGCTGCAAAGAGACGCGTTACTGTAGCACAACACGAGGCTGTATTTAGTGAAAACAAACCAAATTCCTGGTTTGCAAACATCCCCCCCAAAATCTGGGTTAATTTATGCAGCCTGGTGGAGGTGTAGCGTAACTGAAGCCTGACCTATTTGCAACTTGCTCTAATCAATTTAGTAAAAATAAATAAAATAAGGGTATTGGAAAGATGATAAACAAGCAAAATAATGGAGGATATGAAGAGCAGGTATAAATTCTCAAGAAATGCTGCCCATACTTGTCTTTTAAAGTTTACCAAGAAAGGTTATGGAAAAGCACTGGAATCTCACAGGGCATGTGACGTGCGGGAGAGCAAGGGATTGATGGTTGTGAATAACCCATTTATTAATTTGAATTCAAGCAATCACAGATGGACCGATGCTCATTAGGGAATGAGAACATAAGTAATTCGGTTAGAACATTTTCACACAAAGAGTATTTGAAATTAGAATATGGAACAAACTGCCAAAGGCAGAGAGGCACCGGGTAGTGTAAATCAATGCTTGGGAGTATCAGCCACCGTTGGTGAACGGGCGCGAAAGGAGGGGGCAGCCATCAGAGAGACTTGTGCAGTTGAGATATTTCATGGGTACATAAAGACAGACTTTGAAGGCCAAAGCACACCATATGTTAGACTTCTGGACTTTAACGTTCCCACATACAATTTTCTCTCGCTGCTGCTCAGCAGAGTACAGCCAAATTTAAATTACTATTATTAAATGCAATTAGCATTACAGAACTGATTCTGTACTGTATTTTGAAAAATTCATTTCCCCCTTTTACAAAAATCAAAGCCTTTAAAATGCCTGCATTTCTGTGAAATAACAGGATGGATTTGTTTTCCTATAACAGTTTTTCCACATTTTAATAAAAGCCATTTATATTTATATTCTCCCTAAGTATTACAAAAAGTATGGTTTATTCGCTCCTTACCAGTTTTGTAGTGATTGAAATACAAAACAGAATTGAAACAACATCTTCCAAGTTTTTCAGGGACTTTCTGACAGAAGCAGTTTGTAAATCACTGGAACTTTCACACCTTCCACCCCCCCAAATTCAGTACCAGAATTCCTAACAATCCCACCAGGCAGAACGACTTTTTTATGTTTTAGTTGTTAAAAAAATCAGTCAATCTGTCTGGTTTAAAGTTCCAATAAAAATAAGCAACACAACCATTTTACATCTTAAAATAAAATTTAGAAAAAGCACCATGATAACTTTAACTGGAATAAAAAAAATAATTAAGAGTGCCAGCTTCCAGCTGTGTAAGGAAATACAGGATGAAAAAAACATCAAAAATAGAAAAATATAAATGAAGTCCAGAAACAGAGGAAACAGAGCACTGAAATGACATGGAAGAAAGTATTTGGAAGTTCACTGAAAATTTTTCAAATCAAAGTATAATTGGTTTGGGAAGCAACAAGGTTGAGCTGCAATCAGCTCACTTTAAAACAGCTGAACTACATTAGAAAACTCTTGCTGAACAGTTTTATTTGACTCTAAAAACTTCAGGGACCCTGAAAGAAGTCAACTTATAATTACACTAGTGTAGTCTTGACATGAGCTTAGCTCCAAATCTTAATTTATCTAAACCAGGCCCCATTATGTCTTCTCTGACTAGAAAGAAACAACAGTGACCTCTGTATTCCTCACCACCCCCATAAACATATGTTCACTTTTAAGTTTTGGCATACTATTTGTCTTGATAATACCACTGGCGCTATACTGAGATAACAGAAATGAGACACTAGGAATCCTCCCTCCTTAGCACACTCTTCATCTTTAAAATATCACCGGAGCTATACGGAGGGAGCTGCAGTGAGACACACCGGTGCGAGAGCAGTCCTCCCTTTATCCACCTTATTTTTCCAGGTCAAGTGCTTTCAGGAGTTGTTGCTCAAGGTTCCAAGTTCATCCTGGAGGCTGAGTGACACCCTTGCCCTCCACAGGCATCTTGCTCCAACTCGCCCGTGAAAGCCTCCTTGGTCTGCTCCCATTCTCTCTTGTCAGAATGACAGCTGGTTGCCCGATGCTGCTGGCATGAGACTCCAGCGGCATGGACAGGGCTATTTTAGGAACGCTTGGTCACAGTTTAATATCTACTACACCTGGCTAAAATCAAAATCTCATCAACGAAATCAGCAGGTTTACCTCCACATTTAGATAAGCACCATAAATCCGGCTGTCTATGTCAGGGAAGACGCTGAATGCAGTTTTACCTGCACATTGCCTGTGTCCTTTTCTGCCATCTCCAGTCAAGTTCAAAAACAGAGTAGTAAAGTCCGTGGCTTTATTTTGGAATCTGTCGCTACGCACTAAGAAATGTCAGCACTAAAGTCTGGTGTCTGCTGCCCCACACATCACCTGGGTTCTGTACGCAGGTTTGCAGAAGCGGGACGCTGCCCTCGGATGCTGCACTGTGTGTGGTACTGTCTCATCCACTGCAGTCAAGAGAAGAGGCTGCACAGTTGCGGTTCTGAACTTAAAGATGGAACAGGAAGATGAAGCTCTTTGCATGGAAGCTGGAACTGCCAGATGCCAGCGCATTCTGTATCGACACTTCAAATCCTCTGAAGTTAAGGTATACCAGCACATTACCACATTTGCAGACCATGAGACCGGCACATGGCCACGATGTGTTGGTCCTGACAGAGCAGCTTGGGTCATTCAGCTCGGCACTGCTGTGGTTTTCTTTTATTTTTCAACAGACAACTCAGCATCCCAAAGACAACCCCTTCCTGAAGGGATCCCAGTGCTTTCTGCGTTTGTATGGCACTACTGAAATGTTAATGGATTATTTGTGGTTCAATTAACTGAGTATCCAGTGTCTCAAACACAAGCATTCACACAACTACGCTAAATATAGATTTTGTAGTTCTAACTCTTCTACTTATCCTCATTGTTCTTCAGTTTCAATTCTCACTCTCATTCACCGCTTTAACATGAAAGACAGGTCTTTTACTGTCCTGTACCCAATTTGGAACTAATTTAGCAAGTAGAAATAACTGACTTACTCAGAACAGAAATTCTTTTTCTGTTCTGATTTTTAATAAATAGATGCCTTAACGAGACACCCATCCCCTTTATTTGCAAAGCTCCCTTACACATCGTTTGTCATGTTGTTTTGCATCACAACGTTTTTCCATTTGTCTTCAATTACTTCGAGCTACCAAAATTCCATTACGAATTGCAAGAAAGATGTTAAACAAAGGGAAAAGCACGGTAACAACTCATTAACGCACCATTATTTTAAGCCATGCTATAATCTTGAGTAGCTGCCTGGGAATTAACGGGGGTTATAGCAGGCATTACTGATGCTGTGCAATGGCATCAGTCTTTCCTTGAAGCCATTACAACGGAGCTTTGCTACTCTGGCAGATAAAACAGCTCAGCAGTTGCTAAGGTGGTGCAACAGCTCTACAACCCGCTCAGTGCCTGCGGATTAGGAAGCACACAGGGTACGTGACACACTTGGCTCGATTTCCCTAATACCAACAGATATCGATATTAACAACTTAATAAAAATATTATAATTTTACAAATTAATAAAACTGTATCGTTCATCAGCCCAGTTAATGGGGTTTTTTTTTGCAGCTGACAGAATAAAAAGTAAAAATACTTTTTCTTTTTTTTCCTTCTCTCCTGCAATTAAAAGATTTTTGAGGCAAAATTAAAAAGAAATGAATCCTGTGCAGCTGCTTTAAGCATATGGCATATATTTTTGCTGTGCTATAAATTCTTCAACAAAAATAAGGACTTCACAGAGTGGATACAATGCCAATCTGTTTAACAAAACTGCCTGGGTACAGTGCATAGATATACTGGCAGGGACGAGCCTGCCTCACCAATTTGTTGGTTTAACTTCAAGTTAAGAAGAGAGCTTTAAGAGGGACTCCAGTCCTTCAACTTTACAATTGTGCTTCCCTCTGCTGCGAAACAGCTGCAACCTTGAACCCTTGAAGCCTTCTCTTCCTTTCATGCCCAGATAAAACCTGATATTCCCAGCCAAACGACACTGCCATCCCCTGAGGAAAGCTCAGCTCCCTCGTTCTCACAGGACAGCTTCTTGTTGCTTTTCCAATCTTTGATCTTCCTTCCCAGTAAAACAGCCCAGCCCAACATGTGCCTCAAGTTATTGACAGCAGAATGACAGCTTTGTTTAAATAAGTTTTCGCTATTTGTCATCCTGCCTTCAGATCACTGTGACGGTGGGTCTGCTATCATCACCGAACCTCTCCGGGATCCTTTGATAACCTGTGTGTCTCTGTCCTCACACCTCTCCCCATTTCTGAGCGGTGTTTTCTCCATTCCTGATTGTCCTCAACTCCTAATCCATCTGTCAGGCAGGCACCAAACGGAGCAGCCCCACTCCCTCCTCCTGCCTCGGGCCACGGGCTCCTGCTTCTCTTGCATCAGATCTTGCCATCACACGGCCGTAGCATGATTCAGCTCACTGACTCGATGGAAAACTAAGCAGCAAAGGAGAGGAAGAATTTATTTTCCATCATGCCAGCAAACTGAATTGACTCACCCTGTGCCTCTGGAGTCAGCGTGAGGGAGGAGATGGGCACCCAGGGCTGGGGCAAGGACACTTTGCCAGTGTCAGCCCTGCACTGGCATCGACTGCGAATGGTGTGAAACCAGAGAGACAAAATATGGGTGGCAAGAAGAGTGTCAGAGTGCCAAAAGTTAGGAAAATTCCCTTCCCTGACTAGTCTATCAATCAGTCTTCATAGTACAAAAGTACTTTGCTAATAGACACATTGGTTCACGTTATACACTGTAATATAATGAGGCAGTAGAGATTTACTGGTATTGTTCATGCTTAAGTAAAACAATCTAAAGGACAGCCTGGCCATGGAAATACAGATTTTATTTCCTGGAAGCCTAGAGCTCCCCATGAAGGATAAAAGATTCCCCTGGACAACCAAGACAATGCCAGCATCCTGGCTCCTTCTCCATCTGCCTCTCCTGCCTCCATGAACAGCGACCTAGAACCCACCACTGCTTCTCTCCCTTATGGAAACTTTTAAGTATTTTAAAAACTAGGGCAGAGGAGTCCTTGCAAGAAGGAGCTCATTAGCTCTGTTTGTGCAATATCCACCTGCACATAAATACCAAAATGTAATCTTTTGCTAGTATTTTATACTGAGCTTAACCTTTTGCTTCGCTATCACAGCAAAGCAAGACCAGACCCTGGCTTGTATAGATCCTAGTAATTTTGTAATAAATACAGGAAGAATTCTATATTTGGAGAAGCAGGGACTGCATTATAATGACCCTCAGCAGAATACCATGCCCAGCACAGTCCTCCTATCCCCATTCCTTCAGCACACTTCAAGCTCTCTTTTTTTAAAAGGATGAGAAGAAACTCCTGACACTGCGAACTGAAACAGTGCTGCCTGTCTGAATTTTGCATAAATAGTTTCCCACCACTGTTAGCATTTCACCCAAAACGCGTGGCAGCGGCATAGCAGGCCTTAATATAGACAGCCCACCAGCTGCCAACAGAAATTTCACCACTTTGTCAATTATATAAAAATAAGAGGATTTGGGCTGATCCTCCCCAAAGTTGCCCTAGTAGTAGCTGCTACCTCGGTACAACTTGCCTGCACGCTGGATGGGTTGGAGGTGAACCTGCAAGAGCTTCAGAAGGATGCGTGTAGCCCATTGCTGGCTTCTGGCAGTCTATGTTAGGTTTGGGACCTTGCCTGTTATCCCGGTAGCTGAGGTTTGTCCCAGGAAGGCACCAATCCAGGAAGGAGAAAGAGGCACATACAAGAGAGGCTCCGTGAAGGTAACTGTGAGTCTATTTGAGCATTTCTACAGTTCTGCCCATCAGCCTGGAGTTAAGCATCTCTTCTAGAGGAGAAATGGACCTGAAAGGTAACAGCTGGGTCTAGTAGCCATCAATGGGACTAGTAACCATCAATGCTGGAGAGAGCACATTGGGGAGAGCTAAGGATCTGACACGCTGGTGTACCTGCTCTAGTGGAAGGCATCCCTGCCCAGGGCAGGCGTTGGAACTAGATGAGATCTTTAAGGTCGCTTCCAACCCAAACCATTCCATGGGTCCATGATTATCTTGGAGATTGTCTCAGCCCAGCAGCCCACAGCCCAGTATCAGCAGCAATACATGCTCATAAGGGAAAATGCATCTGCCTTTGAGATGCTGAAGCACATTTAAATCACCTTCCTCAGGAAAGATGTTGTTTAAACCGCAATCAAGCCAGCCAAAAATAAATAAATAATCATTTACACACTTGTGTAAACAAAGAAATTAAAGGCTGCTGTTACCCCAAAAGAGGCTATGCACCTCTCCCCCCTTCCCCGCTGGCGTCAGGAAACAGCGTGGAGACAAAGCACCACACCATCCCCGTGCTCCTGCCATACAAAGGAAATTACCCACCACCCACGCCCCGTGGAGTGGATGTTAAAAGAAAACAATTACCCGCCGAAAATATTAGATTTACTCCATTTTGCAACACAGAGTGGTTTAACGGGACTTTCATTGAAAAGGAGGAAAGCTCTGGGCCTAAATCAGCACGACGCGAGCGCTGAATTTTGATGTATGCTGTTGACTTCCCCAACACAGAGCAATTTGTAATAGCTTTGCCACGCTGTTGTTTTCAAAGCTCCTGCTACATCACAAGCATTTATTTCTGACCACAAAATTACATTTATTCAACAGAAAGCAGCTCAGGGTCTTTAAGAGGTTAACTTCTGGAGTGCTTGGCTGCTCTCCAGCCTCTGTACTAGAATCAGTGCTAACGCAACAGCACACAACAGCACCCAGGCTAGCCGTGATTAATAGAGTGCTGAATACGCTGCTTTCCACATACACACACTTTTCATTCCCTTGCTTCCATAGATCATGGACTTATCCTCAAAATATCTGACTGAAATTGAATTTGGCTTCTCTCTCAACCGTTCATTTCCTATGTTATGCAAGGTTATATCCTTTTCTGCATGAGCAGAACCAAACCAGCTGCAGCTTTTGAGAAGAAAATGTGTTTTCAATTATGAAGCTGGCCTGAATATTGAACCACAGTTCTACTGCTACTCTAATTGAGCCATCATGGAGTGAACCTACAGGAAAGAAATTGTATTAATTAGGTTTGTAAATTTAACATAAGGAAATTAAAGAGGATAAAAAAAAAAGAAATGAAAAAAGATAACTATCAGCTCACGAATACTCCTTCAAAATGCAAAAGGAAAGTAGGTCTGAAGTTGTTTAGGCACACACATTATTAGAGTACCCCTTCAAAGGCATGATTAGTAGTTCCAGCACACCAAACTCATTTTCAGCTTCTGTTGTCTGCATATGGAAAATTATTAAATTACTCTGCTGACCGAATTAATAGTTTAAAGAGCAATTCAGCTACGCGGGGAGCCAGAGTGGTCTCATCAGGATGGCAATACCCTTAAAAATCCTTGCTTTGTGAGAAGAAGATGAGAAATAGTTTTCATAGAAATAAAGTCCAGTGAGTTGTTTGAGTTGTTTTGGAGTATGTGCCTTAAAGGCTTCTCCAAATGAGGGATTACTGCACTACTGTTGGACAGTGCTGTTATGCCACATGAAAAGAATGCTAATGACCTCAGGAAATCCTTTCCCAGCCTTAAAATATCTATTTGATGACTTCACAAATATCACACAATGACCTACTCAGAACGCAGCCTAGTGAGGTGGTTGCTTGAAGGAGTATCTTGCCAACTTGCAAATGATATATAATCATTTTATGACTGAGTGATAAAGCTCTTTATCCTTTTCTGATTCTGTCCCGTATTTATCCCAGCATATGGTGAGCAAACCATTGAAAAGTTGCCTCCTCAGGTTAATGGTAAGACAAAAAACTAAAAAAAAAAAAAAAAAAAGCCAGAACAAACCCAACAAAATAAACAGATTTAAGATAAAAACAACAGGAATTTTACACCTCCTCTACCTGTCCTGCTCACAATAGCCTATTTACACCATCCAGACATGAAATGTTCCAAGCAACTTAGAAAAGTTACCCACAACAATAAAAAGAACAGTATCATCAGCTTTGAATCAGACACAACATTCTGTTCGTTTAAAAAAAAACCAAAACCCTGACTTCAAATTTCCATTAAAATCCTAAATAAGGAAAAAGTACTATAATAAAATTATACTACCGCAATGAATTAATAGGGTCTCACATGGAACTAGGAATGCATTTTAAAACATGTAGCATGCTAAATTCCATTTCATAATGCTTTTACTTTAACTGTCATCATAAAAAATCCAGTTATTTAAAAGTACCAAGATCTATACAAAAAAAGTTATTTCCAACTACTAATGGAAACTGCATATTTGATAACTGGAACAGTTTTCATTTGAATGAACAAGATAAATATCTGTGGAATACAAAATGTCCTGGCTTGGGGGGGCTTTATTTATAAATTCATATTATACAAGGGAAAATACGAGGGAGCTGTGGGTGTGAAGGGAGGTGGGTGGGTAGTATCAATATCCATGCCCAAACTGAAAAGAAAAATTGGCTAAAGTGACCTGTGGATTTATGTAAAAAAGTGAACTAGCCACAGGTTTACAAGCAGATGTCCCATAAAGCATGCTTGGGAGGATATTTAAATATGTGAGCTTAAGTTAACCTCTCTCCAAGTCACGTCAGGCTCACCCAGGGTACAGTTCAAGGGTAGTTTAAGTCAACCTAAGCTGGCTCCGTTGTGCTCCTCCTGCCCTTGGCTTTGCTCTCGCGGCCTCTCCCCTTGCCCAGCAGGAGCCTGCACTGAGCTGCTTCAGAGAACCAACCTGGCAGAAAACTAAGCCAGCAAAAAATGAGGAAAAAAAGAAAACTTTGTGCTCACCGCAGGATCACACCAGCAAAAGTGCTGAGGCAAGGCAGGAGGAGGGGAGCCAGTCCTGAGGCAGGCAGGGACCCAGCAAGATCCACGCAAAGCTACTCAATTACTTTTGCTCCTTAGGGAATTGTCTGTCCCCTCTGATCTTCTGTCCCTCCCTAGTGCCCTGAGCCCTGTGGAGCACAGTCATTGCACATGGGGTTTGCACAAGGCAGCTTCCCTGCTGAGGCAGAATCATAAGGTAGTATTACTGGGACATGCAAAAAGCATCTACTCATTTCTACCACTAGAGAAAAGAATGGGGCAACAGCAGTAGGGGCTGGAGATAGAAATCAGAGGCAAAAACGTGGTGGAGACAGTAAATGAAGAAGCTGCATCATGCAAGAATCTTCCTTCCTAGCTTCTGTCTGAGAAACCAGTGGGAAGAAGGTGGTGCTCCAAAGTTCAGTAATACCATCCCCAGTGCCCGCAGAGGTGTGAACCAGAGCACGCTTACAGCATTCCCTACCTCCTGCTCGAGGACACTCCAGCAGAAAGGACTTTAGAAAGCATCTATTTTCACTACTTCTCTGCTTATCTCTGTTTTATTTACTTATTCCTGTTGTGTGTGGCTTTTCAAAAATATCCTAACTTAAGGCTGAGAAGAAGTCTCTATAGTAGAGACTTATGAGCAGATCACTCCCTATTCCTCCCTTCTCCTCCCTGCTCATGTCTCAATGTACTTATACTGAGTGACCAGAAGGTCCTTTCAGCCACATCCTCCGAGGACATCAGCTGTCACCAAGCAGGTAACACTCACACCAGTGCAAAGCAATGCTATGAAGCCATGGGGTGGGTGTCCTGCCCCAGCTCTGTTGCTTGCTGAGCCAACTCGGGGGAGAGTAAGACAAGGAACCTTCAGGGAATTTGAAATGCTGAAAAGCATGTAAGGCTTAACACAGTTTGTTCTTGAGCTACCCGGAGCCTTCATCTCACAATCTTTCATAAAGTCAGTCTAAGCAATAAACAGAGACCAAATCTATATATTGAACAATAAAACATAATTCAACAGACCAGGCTAATATTCTTAGCACTTTATCTCCAAAACAAGATAGAGTAATTACATCCATAATCAAATACCACGATTCACAGTTTAATGGTCTGCATTTATGTAGTCAATCATGATCAGCTGAGGAGTTTTTAGGTTTCTAAAACCCTGTCTAGATTAGGGAGACTGGAATCACCGGGTAAGAGATTCAGCAGCACAACACTGTAACATCCTCATGTTTCATTTATGTGAGAGATTTCTACCAATTTCTACCAACAATTTTTACTCTTGTAATTTGTGAGGTTGAATTTATACCAATAAAAACTTCACTTTTTACGTTAGTGAAGCAAAACTACAGAAGAGGAATGCGTGAGCCATACCAAGGTAACAGTGAGCTGTCTCCAACAGGCGAGATCTAATGGGAGAATCTTCCTTCCAAATATGAAGCCAAATATGGATTTATGATTCTTACTCGATGCTTAGACATTCCTTTCATTAAAGAACAGTGCTGACAGCACACATACACTTTTCAGTCAGTGCACTGCAAGCTTGAAACTAAAGTGAAAAGGTTTTTTAAGAGCACTGAGATCCACTCGGAGCAATTTTAAAGTGTAAATTTCCATTGGCAAACGGACTCACACAAGTCATTCTTTGTTCTCACAAATTCCTATTAGATATATCAAGGACAAAGTTGTCCTGTTTATTTATTTATTTCTAGCAATACTTGGAAAATTGGGTTGTAAAATAAAAAACACACTGCTTGTAAGATGCAGAATTATGGCTCATTTGGGATACATATTTAGCAGGATGTACAAGTAATCAGAAATGCAACCCTCATTACAGATAACAGGAGTTGTGCACTTAATTCCCTATGCAGACTTGTGAAAACATGCTCCTGAATTTCTCTGTGCTCTAATGGGAACTGCAACAATACAAAATCAGCCAATAACTTGTAGATTGAGAAAGTAAAAAACATTGCTGCTTTAACACAGCTAACTTTAAGAGCAGAGCTCAACAACACGTAAGAGAACATGACCTAAAACCTAGGTCTACCACCCCATGTAGACACTGATCTTCATAAGGAGAAAGAGAATTTGCAAACTTCATACATGACATTTTCCTAGAGGCAGTACAACAGCTCCCATCTGGCTTAAGCCCTCACATGAAGTGAGCACTTCAGCGCTGCCCACAGCTAAAATGTAAAATTCTGTACTTGGCCCAGCTGACTTTTGCTATAGAAATTCTGCAAAATAACAACAGTTGGCTTTTAAACTTGTGATTGCTCTAATCACGTGTTTCTTAGCAGAGTAGTGTGAAGAGAAATCAAAGTAAGAGCCAGCACCAGAGCTGTTAACGCTTTCTGTTGGTCTTCCAACAAACACCTGCCAACTTAAGGTTTTCCATCAAGCTCCCTAGAATACAGTGTTTTACAGCTGAAAAGCTTTACAATGAAAATTATTTGTAGTATCTTCCTGTCTTTTGTATACGTACACTGCAGTGCATTCGTTAAGCCTTTAAACCTTGAAGTCAGTGAGGCCTAGAGAGTTATCATCTGCCATCTGAGTCACTGCAGCTGATGCTCAGGTATGCTGAATGCAAAGTGATTTGACCAGTTTAGCTCGTCCAGCACAAATCCAGCAAATCACACACATACCCTGCACACGGCAGAAGGGCTGAACCCCTGCAGTCTCTCTCTGCTCAAGGGCTCTGTACCCATCCGGCCACGCTGACAGGCTGCCAGCACACCAGATTTATGTGAAGCAACATCGAAACCACCACGAGAAGGATAAGCTCTTACCTCTCCCTGGAAACTCTTCAGTAATGGAGCTACCTGTTTGCGCAGGTCCTAGAAGACAGAAGGAAGATATTTCATCAGAAAAATTTGAAAGGACAAGTCATTGTCAAGTTTTTCCTAACGCTATTTTCAGTTCTGAAATACTACTTTAATCCTGATCATATTTTATGGGAGCTTTGATTAAAATAAAAGTATACCTAGAATTCATTTTGAACAAGTCTGCGTTTCCAGTTTGACAGATACCTGTATCTGTTGCACACAGTATTAATTAACAAAACTGTAGTGATGCTGGGTAAGCACTGAACGCCTTCAATCTCATAATTCTGCTGAAACACTAATGCGATTAGAAGTAAATGCCTCTATCTACCTAAACAGCAGCTACACCTCTGAACTTACGCCAAAGAAATTTTCACAAATGGAAGTTAGGCTTATAGGAAGGTAACTCTGGACCATCAGCTCAAAACAAGTTCTTCAGTATTACAACACACTTAGTTCTACAAAATTAAACGCTGCCTATAGAGTCACTCTGAAAGTTTATAGCACATTTTTACTTAGCAACCAAGATAGTTTAGGACAACAAAGGTCTATCTATCTTACATAAAATTCTCAGTGGCTCCACTTAAGCTGGTTTGGATCTAATTCTCTTACAAATTCTCATTATGTGCATGCCTGAAGAATAAAATCCTGTTATTTTGCAGATGATGTTGTATTATTCAGGCACAGTCAAGAAGCTGGCCTCCTATTTTTGCTGTGGTATTCCACCGAAGAGGAACAAGCAGCAACTTGGTAGTACACTGACAGCTAGAAATAAACGTGAGAGGTATAAAGCAATAACATGATGCTGTGTCATTAAGGGAAGCAGCACTGACTGGGGTTACCCAGGAAGATTTCCCATCCTTGGAGATTTCCAAGGCAGAGCTAACCAGACCTACTGTGGGTGCTAAAGACCCATTTTGAGGGCCAGGTGACATTTAGTCAGCCTCTGGACATCCCCTCCAACCAAGAGTCCTATGATGCTCTGAGAATACTGCTCACAACCGGGACAGTCACAAACTGCTTAAGTAACCATGAAATCTCCCTAGTTTCCCACAGGGCAGAGTCCCTTAGCTACCCAGAACCTCATGAAAGAGGTCATAAAGAGGTCTTTGAAGTACTTTTTCTATATAACAAGGGTCCGTTCAAGGCTTGGGCCTCTCAGGAAAGAAGGTGACTGTAAAAAGTTGGGAAATTCTCCTTTTCAGTGCATTTACTTTCACATATAGAGTCATGCAACATATTGGACATTAAATCACTCGCCAAAACACCCTCAGCCCTGGATTTAATCTGATTTTCCTGAAGGAAAAGTAGGCTTTTTGAGAGAAGTGATTTTTGTCATTTAAATGACAAGTCATGCAGAGAGTTGGTGATTCAGGAGTTCTCCCCCTCCCTGAGAAATGGCTTAGGGGCCAAATGCAAATGAAGCTATCAAAGACAAACGATCAGCCAAATTTCACTTCTTACGCGGTTACTGCACTAACGTACAGCTAATGCCTATCAAATTAAGGATAATGTTGCAGCTTTATAACCTTTCCTCTTCGGCACCAAACCAAACAACGTGTCTGTTCTTAGACCAAGTCAAGTCACCTGCATGTTTTCTGGTATTTCCTGCTGTCTATTTTAGGAGACAAAAAAGGGTAGATACTGTCCTTGTATATCACAAACATCTACAAATTACGCCTCTACCAAAGCAAACTGGCAGGTTGAGCAGCTTTTCCCCACTTCCTGACTAGCCTGGGAGACCAGAGGGCTTTGCAGGTTTTATAACATGTTTTCTTTGTAACCTGATGATGAGGACATTGAAGAAAGTAACAATAACCATCGATAGCAAAATAAACCTTCCCATTCAGGGGCAAACTCTGACATGGTACATTTTAATGCACGGTGAAATTAAAAACAGAGACATTAGATTTACAGTCAGGTCACTGGGACCCTTGACGAAATAAGGAAAAATTATACCATCCAAGCAAAGCAACATTTCTTGAAATAAAAATCTCAGCTGGTAGGAAATCATCGGTTTTAGGGCTTCTATCCCTAGTGTTCCCTCTGAATTTACTGAGTGTTTGGCACTAGCCAGAAAATTGATGTCAAAACTGAAAGCAGAAATACAGGAGATCTAATTCCAGATCAGCCCCAAATCTCTTGCTTGCACGGCTCTCGAGAGCAGGGCACTATTCCCACTGCCTGAGCATCAGAAATCACCCCAGGTACATCGGGAGATGATAAAGCCCCACAATGGGATTCAGTGAAATAAAGCACAGCCAGCTCTGGAGGCAGGAGAAGGTAAGCTCTGCTCCTCTCTGTGTGCATGGCCAAGAGCCTGCTATTGAACTGCATCATCTGACACGTCCTAACTATTGGAAGACAGGATTTGCAGCAGTTTATATTTCATGACATAAACTACGTCAGAACTTTGCCTTCATATTCACCTTTAATAATGAGAGATGATGTTGTTGATTGTTTATAGCAGAGAGAAGAGGGACAGGAGCAGGGGAAAAGAAATTAATAGAAGGGGCATCCCAAAGCCAAGAGAACAGTTGGTCAAAGAGGAAGAAAAGCTTTCAAGTACAAAATCTGATTCCCACCCATCCTTCATTTCGCAATTGCAGGATGCTAAACACTCATCCCAGCAATCAAAGTGTTACCAAGCAAAATTTGTGCCATAATGGCAAAAACGTGTTGTGCTTGATTGAGACAGCAGCTTTTGTTGGTGGTAAAACTGTTATTGAAACATTTGATGATAGAGGAGAACGCAGCTCAACGTGATTCAGTCCCACTGGCAGGCAATCAGTTATAGCACAGTAATCAATCCGGGGCAAACCTGGGACACGCTGATCATTAGAGCCCACAGTTTAAACAGGGTAAAATGCTTTGACAACTTGAAATCTTACCAATAATTTCAAATCTGTTGCAGCTGAACAATAGAGACAGAGCATCCCACTGCAATTAGCTTCAGAGAGCAAACAGGCTAAGAAAAGTAACTGCAAGGAATTTGCTCTAGTATTTTAAATGCAACCAAATATGCCATGGAGGTAAGCGGATAAATGGCAGTTACCATAAAAAAAAGGAATAAACGCCTTCTTCACACCATTTTGTGTGTTCTCCCTGCCTTGGAAAGAGTTTATAGGCTGCTTTTATAATTCCTTCCTTGGTTAAACAGCATCAAAACTTTACAGAACTCTCAACAAAAGAGAAGTAAAAATAAACAGACAAAAGTCAGGAATATGTATGCCTCATGTCACCCGCTGAAACTCTGCTGGTGAGATTTATTTTTGGCAGTTTGGAAAAACTCCTCATCAGATTTTGTCTCAAAATATTACACTAACATCAAATAGAATTTTACTTTCTTTGTACTAAACTGAACAGAAAGAAGGATGTTCAGTTCAGACCTGGGGGAATCTGTAATGTTGGTTAGCAAGGACACCACAGGATTTATTATCTGTTTAAAGCATAGTGGCCTTTACTGCCTGGGCTGTGATCAAAACAGGAAAAGCAACCAACTCCAGCACTTGCATACAGCTAGCAAATCACTGCCATCAAGCAGAACAGCTAAAAGGGGTACATGCAACTGAACATTAAAACAAATGATAATTTATCAACACAAATGCATTGAAATATTTGAGTACTCCTGTACAATCACATTATTAGCCAATTTTTCCATGCCATCTAAACACACAAGTTCTCTCTCTCTCTCTCTCTAGATGATTTATCAGGGTAGAGCAGTTTTCTGAAAAAGGCTCTATCACAGACAAACCGAGTATCTGCAGTAGAGACTATGAATTAGGATGCTGTATCATTATCTGAATCAAATCTGAGAGCTGAAAGCTAATATAGCATTTTCCCTTTACAAGAGTATAAACAACAAGTTTATATTTTGATCAAGTAGCTACACAATGAAACCTGAATCCGAGTAATTTAACTCCCTTTCATTCTCATTAAAAATAACTCTATGGAAAATAAACCAAGAATAAATCTGTAGTAAAAAAACTGAGCAAAAAATGCATCTTTCTGACAACTAAGCTATATTCTTTATCTATTGCTATCTTAATACACTGTGTACACACAGGCTGTATCAATGGTCAGGCTACCAACATTGTGTTTGTAATTTACTTGAGGTCTGAAGCTACACAGCACCTTCTGAGCTCCTCACAGATGGCTCCATCTCATATACCTCCAAAATGCTTATCTCTAAATGTCACAACAAGAGCCCTATGACTCGGGTTTGATAAAGTGGTCCAGCAAGGCTAAGCTTCACCTACCCACCTTTATCATCCACAGAAGTATTGTGCTCTTGTAAAATAAAACAAGACAAAAAACTGGGCAAACGTTCTCTCCTGTGCCTCCTGTGTCACATTTCCTATGCTTTGTTCTATCTGTCGTCTACTGGAGACACGCATTGGCTGGTGAATGTCACTATGTCTGGCACAGAAATCATAACGAGAAGCAGCCCACTTGTATATCAGCATCGATGACATCATTAGTTCAGCTGTCACAACCTATTTTTGAGCTGCCTTATCACCAGCGAGATGCTACAGCTTTCCTGCCATCTTGCCCTTTTGTGTTTCCTTCCTTGCTAGCCCACACGTAATAAGGAACTAACAACCGGCCCCGTGCTCAAAATTGGCAGGGCTGAACATTGTGACGCTACATGCTTTCTTAGGAGAACTTACAAAAAGAGAAAAAAGAAAAAGAAAAAAAACCCAAAAAACAACCCAGAAGAAAACCCAATATATATTGACTGTGTGGGAAGGCATTTGTCAATTCAATCAACATACAAAGAAGAAATAGCACGGCCTCAAGAGGGACCAAAAACCAGCAGCCCCTCTTTCAAGCGGCAGGGCATGACAGGTATTTGTTTCCTGCCATGGGGAGGATATTTATCTGTGCAGCCTCAGAGGAAGGGCTCATACACTTTGTCCACACAGCTATTATCTCGATAATGTTGTTGAGCTTCTCTTTCATATAAATGTAGCTGAAAGGGGGAGAGGTAAAAAGCAGCCAAGCGTGAAGGGTTTGGGAAGAACGCTGGCATCAACTTCCGAGGTGTGTTTGATTACTGTATACTTCAAGGACACAACCTGTCACTGTGAAACACAGAAATCAGCAAGTTAACTATAATTAGTAGTAAGCAGTTCTGCTGGTTAATTAGGGAGAGCCAGCAAGCGTCTACGCTTCACCCTGCTATGAGTAAATTCGTGAACAAGTTGGGATCACTCAATCAGACGCTCACCTACCAATATATACATTTCAAATATTATTTCTTTGTACCCACAATTATGGAAAAAAAAATAAATCAAGAACATGCAGTTTTTCCACCAGAGATCCTGGGCACATGTGACTGGAGGCATACTAAGGGAAACCTTTATGTCTTTATGTTTAAGTAGTTCCAGAAAGGTCCACTTTGCTTTGCTCTAAAGGATACAAAACTGAAATCCCAGATAGTTGTCCAAACAGGTATTACACAGTAGCTCAGATGACTTATTTAATTCCCAAAATGTAAAGGCAAATGAAATCATATGAGCAAACAAATTATTGCTCAATTTACAGTACGATTTCATGAGATATAAAACCTCTTATTGCTTAAGGCTGCTAAAGTATTTACTTGGAATCTGATCATTAAAGAATGAATCATGATGTTATCAATTTTCTATGATGTTTTTAGTTATTTTAATACACTAACGTGCCAGTATTTTCTCTGTACAAAAAAAAAAATCTTTTTAAGTTACGTTTATAGATATGTTTCAAACTAGCACAATGATAAATAAAAAATCTTGATTTACAGTAGCAAAATGTACACCGCAGTACTTTCTGAAATATTTCAGCTCAAAGATCTTGTGCAAATTCCATTAGCTTTAATTATTTATTAGCAGTAGATTTAGATTACTGTTCTTGACCTATTTTTCAGTGTATGGACCCACCCAGTGAGAAGTGAAAAAATATTCCATTTGTGAAAGGCTGATTTAGCGAGAGCAGACTTCAGCTTAAAGTAGAATATTAAGCAAAAACACATGCATTGTAATTCAGGGGGAGACGCTTGCACTTCAGAGAGGTTATGAAGCGGGGCATAACCAGCCTACAGAATAAACTCTGAAAGAGATTACTTGGAAAGAGGTGGATTTTGTGCTGTTTAACCACCTCAGACCATTTTTCAAAACTGCAGCCACACAACAATCCCAGAAGGAAGTGAGCCCCCATGGCAGGCAGAGAAGTTTCAAGACTTCCTTTGTGGAAATGCCCTTGTTTCTACCAAAATTTGTGAGTCTCAAGAAGCCACAGGGAAAGGGGTTGAGGGTGAGGAAGCATTTTGGGGCTGCTCCTATGGTGCCTTTCAGGGGTGAGGAGGCAAACCCCACTCTTCCCAGGCACGAGGAAATCGGAGCATCTCTGAAGGTGTCTACTTGCCACGGTGCCTTGGGTCTGGGACTTTACTTTCAATGGAGCTACTTACTTACACGAGTCTTAATGGAATCCTCTTACAGCTTCTTCCAAGTTAAAATAAACAAAAAGCTAACAAGTTTACTCTGTGCCTATGCACAACGTATAAACAGACTGGTTACCTTCACAACTGTTTAAAAAAAATCAACTGTGCAAAAGAAGAAGTGTTGTACCCATATATATGTATGTATATACACACACATACTTATATACAACAGAAAAAGAATTTTTTAACTAAATTTACAAACTAATTTAGTGAACTATACTTTACAGAATCAAGTTAAAACCTTGCCATCATTTATAAAGCAGTAAGTCAACATTAGCTAGAAAAGACATTGAACAGAAACTATTCAGAACTTAAAAAATTAAGAGTTGCTAGGAAACGAAAAAATTAATTCAAACAAAAATGATTATTCGGGTAGAGCTTTGGAAAGGAGCCAATTCTAACAAAATGAAAGCCTGGTCACTAAAGTTCCATAAGGGGCAAAGAAAAAAATGGATGGCTTATTTAACAGGTCACCAATACACACAGAAAATCAGGCATCATTTTCACCAAACACATTAATTTAAAAGGCTACATACTAGTTAATGGCCCCGTGGAGATTTCTCCTCCTTCTAACAGTGTCTCCTGCTTTCTTGCTAAACCCTGTAGTACCTGCTGAAGGCTGCAGAGGCAACACCAAACATGTCATGACAGACCCTTGTCATGGGAAAAACCATATGGCTTTATTATCCCAAGTCAGGAGAACTACTTATTTATGTAATGAAAAACCATTTGATTAGCCACGTAAACATTTGCAGGATCTTTGAAGTTTACTGTTCTTGCCAGCGGGATAACCACGTGTCAGCAAAACCCAGGAATCCCCGTTCTCAGGGTTTAGGCCAGTATCTCTGCATACAGAAAAGATAATTACTTGGTACCCAGCTTTGTTAATTACCTTCAGATTTTACTGGATGAGTACATCTGTCCAATAAAACTGAAAGCACACCAAGTGCTTAGTTGTGCATCCCAATCAACAGCCAGCCCTACATTTAAGTTTTAACCAGAACTCCTCTGTCCCTCTATAAACTTGTTGTTCCATAAGGTCTCTGCCCCTGCAATTGAGGTTTCCAGTGAAAAAGATCCTTATCCCTCCTCCCAAATCACATCCTGCAGGATCTTTTTCCATCCACTCCAGCGGTCTCATTTTCCACTTGGAAAGTCTACAGAAGAAGAATTCACAACACTTCCCTGTTTATTCAGAACTACAGCCTGCAGAACAGAGGTTTCTCTTCAGTGTAAAGCGGGGAACTTACGAAAAAAAGGTAATTATTGTGAGTCTTAAAAAATTAACATCTCTAATGAGAAACTAATGACATAGGCCATGACTTTGCAGAAAATAAGTCTAAGTACTGTGGTCCAATTAACAACACCAGTTCAAACACAGACTAATGCTTCACATGGTGGATTTAAAAAGAAGAATATTTAATGTGAAACCATAATTGCACCTGTAATTCTGTATTCCCTCCACACAAGCAGAGCTGTGTCTGAATCAGTGTGCACCCTACTTCAGCGCGCAGTCAAGCCTTGTTGGGAGATGAAATCAGAAACCTGGGTGCTGTCTGGCCAGCACAGTGCCCAGGAGGTTTGAATTTCTCCTCAGTCTCAAAGCGAAGATGGGTAGGACCATTTGGAAATCATTAATTTCCAGGCACATGTTTATTTAGGAAAAGTGCGAGTACTGAAAACCATTCATGTTTTAAGATTTGTTATTGGTCTAGTGGAAAGATTTCCAAAATACAAGCATATTGCTTTGAAGTCAGGTTAAGAAGAGAAATTCTGTGTTAAATATAATAATAGGGAACCAGGCTTCATCCTTACAGACTACATGAAAATTGGGGGTGGGTGGAAGTAGTCTGTTCATTGCTGAGACATCAGATATTGCAAAACCGTTTTCCCTACTTATCTGTTAAATACAGGTTAAAAGCATAGCTGTGAACAGACCATGCGTTAATCAGACTCTGACATACCTGCATGTAAGAGCACAGGTGTATTTACTGATGTGTATCATTACAGCCAGTCTTTTACTGTGATTCCAATGCAAGAAAATCCAATACTAAACAATCCTTTAATAAGCTTTTTATAAGATTTGATGCTTAATCTTGATCATGACTGTTCAGTTTCATTCAAAAGCCAGTTGCTCCCATAGAGGACAAGTTGTTTCATGAGGGCCATAGCAGAAAGCTGATGTCCTGCAAATCCACATCCTACATTTGCTAAAACTCTCACAGCCGTCATCTTTGCTACCTTTGTGTTCTTCATGACCTCTTCTAGGCAGAGAGTCACTGGCTAGTTGTGTGCTGCAGCTCACAGGCATTGCCCTTTAAATGCAGCTAAAGTGATAATTTCAGATTCCTACAAAGATGAGAAATTTGAAGGGGAAAAAAAATTGACAACCTCAAAAACATCAGGATATAGACCCAAAGGGTTTACTACGTCTCATTTAGCATACCTGGTAAAAACACCTCAAAATTAATATAACTGTCATCCTTCTGACCTAAATAAAAAATACAGCACAGATCTTTTCATGTTACTTCAGTAAGTGAAGTAAAGCAATTCAGCGAAAACAAACTTTTGCTTCCTTTATGCTTCCTGGCAAAATTCCTAGCGAAACACACTCAGGCCTATAATGCATATGCTTTGGTAGCACACAGTAGATCTAAATGAATCATCAAGATGAAAGAAAGCAAAATCTCACTACAGACTTACTCAATACGTTTACTGTTTGCTAGTTGAACTCAAGAAATAAAAACCCCACAGAAAGCACTTTTGAGCGGCAGCATCTTCTCACAAATGTAATATATAGTCTCAGCTGGGACTACTTCCCAAATTCATGTGCTGAACTGTGAACNGGGAGAAATAAAAAGACCAGGAAAAGAAACCCAGAGGACTGAAGATTAAGAAAGGAGGGACAGAAAGACAGAGACAGAGCAAGCTCACGGTCTGTCGTTTCTGTGCACTTTTCTGTCGATGAGGGCATGTGAGCCTCGCACTGAATCACAGTGAACTCAATAGCAGATTAAAATGAGACATACTTGTATAATAATAAATCAACAGAATTAATATAAGCTTATCTTCTACTAACTTAGAAGGGGGAGGTGACAAATTGCACTTAAGGAAAAATAGTTTTACTGTTGCTAGCATAAGCTGAGCGTCTATAGGAAACTGCTAAATTTAGAAAGCCAGCTTTTGATGATAGCAACGGAAATTAATTCAAGTTTTTTTGTGTGTGTGCTGCGGTGAGGTTTTTTTTTTTTTTTATGAGCTCTAGAATGTTTCTCATCTTCTTAAAACTCTTACCAAAAGTAGAGACTTCATAATGCACTATCCTCCCTGCCTACTCCCTCCTACTCTTCCCCCTCAAAACGACAGAATTGCTCCTTTGGGCTACAGCAATTTAGGAACTTAATGCAGTTTAACAAATTCCCTATCTCTTGGCTGGAGCTGTTTGGCTCTGACAGATGAATCAGAGAAGTCCATAAACGTCTGGAGGATTTGTGCAGACTTTTTCTCGTATGACTATATATGGCAACTAAAGATCAAGCTATCTACAATCATCTTAACCTAACCTTCAAACTTTTTACCTTATTCCTATCTTTGTGGCAAGCTTCTTTGATCTGCAATACCACTAAATTAGACATAAACTGTCAACTTTTCTCAAAAGTCTTTTCCCACCCTTTACAAGATGGCAAAAAGACCTGAATTAAGATACACTTAAGGAAAAATTAAGCTTTGTTAACAACTTCTGCTTCTCAGAAATACATTTCTGCATATGAGTAACCAGAATGAGATGCTGTGAAGCTCACATTTTCATTTACGCTATTCTACTATTATCAGAAGACATGCACCTCACCAGACAGCAGATGTTTTCCATTACTGCTTACCTGAAATATCAATTAACACCAAGTGTCATGAGAAGTCTAGCACAAACTGGTAAAAGAAGAGAAATCTGCACTCAAAAAAAAAGGAGGGAAGGTCAAAACTCACTGACTGATGTACACAGGGACTTAGAAAGGAATTCGAACAATGCCTGCAACACCCTTTAATACAGAAAAAAAGTCCATCTTAACTTCTTGCAATCATCATGTTTTCTACATATGATAATTTTTATACACTGCTTAAATAAATACATAAAACCCAATAGAATATGATACAATAGCGAAGGCTTCTTTTAACTGGATAAAAAAAAACTTCTCTGTGCCTCTAAAGCAAAGGGTACACCAAGTTCAGGCAACTCTTTTAAGCTAAATATTCCTAAAACACCTCAAAATGGATGTCAAATGCCACTGAGGGCTCAATATGGAAAAGGTTACAGCTCCTCAAACCTAGGAGTGAAACCTGGGTAAACAAACTTGAAAGACTGAAAGTAAATATTGAGTTTTGTATACAGAACAGAATAATAGGAGAGGTATGACAGACAGAAGAGAGAGTGCCATCTAGAAAAGCTCCAGTAAGGAGCCATGTGAACACACATTTATTTAGAAAAATATTTATTAAACAATTTTCTTTGGAGTCTGTTATAAAGAAAATACACAGACACAAAAATACGTTCATTTAAAAAAAAAAAAAATCACCACCAACCTCCAAAAAAGCAAAGTTTTTTTGACAACACTGTCAAAGTGCAACAGTATAGCGCTCATTGAGAAACCAAGCAGAAAACCCTAATGGTTTTGGGGACACATCTATAAGAACTATCGTATCCATAGTTCTCTACTCTCCCAGCAGTCGCATATGTAAATAATGCCCCAAACAACAGCTTAGTTTATAGACACAGTTGTTATTTACCATACGTGCTTCAATTCCTCTGTCTATATATACATACATATGTATATATACACACACACACATATTTGGTTGTACAGCATTTAAAACCCAAAAGGTGTTTTCCAGGTAAAGTGAGTAAGGAGATGCCATACTTCTTGGTCCTGAGTGAGGAGATGGCACCCTCCTCCTTCAGAGATTCAAGATAATATTATTGTTTTATTTTACAACGCCTAGTAATCTATTGAGTCCCTGACCTTTGGGGTTTTAGTTGGTGTTTGTAGGTCCATTGACAACACAGTGAAGACTGTTCAGAGGGCTTCCACAGAAAAGTTAAAACACTCCTACAGAGCTGTTAAACTCTGTGATGTTTCCTGTATGTTTTCGGTACCTTACAAATTTTGCTCAAAGTTTTAAAATTCTCGTATTTCATCTCTGGCTGGCTTAGAGCTGGCTGAAAAATCATTAGCAAGAAATAATCCTGATGCATAGCCTCCTTCCAAAATCACAAGGGCTCTCTTTTAAATGTTATTTAAAGTCAAGATCCACAGCCAGCCTCTTCCTCCTGTGCAAGATTCACACAACAGTTAATTGCCCTAATGATCATGAGTCACTTTGAAACCTCAGAAGATGAAGAACAGCCATTGCCCCATTGCTAAAAAATGTGGGCCAGATTCACAGAGGGTTGAGAGCTGCAGGGACAAAATGGAAGCACTTCATCCTGTGAAATGGTCTTTGGAAATGCACAGATCACAAAAGTTAAAGCTACTGTTCAGAGGAGATCATATCTCACCCAGCTGCTTATTGACACCGTGCAGTTAAAACAGGTTATTTTAAATTTCTGAAGGAACACTGTATTTGGAAATGTAATATTTGGATAAGTGCTCTTAAGACCCAAAGCACATCGAGTTCTCCTGACTGATTACAGGCTTATGAACTCTGACATTTCTGAACCACTGATCTCTTCCTTAGCTAGGGCAGGACAAGCACTGAAGACCATCCCTTCGGCGAGTGAGGTGGGGGGGAAGGCGAATTGGGCTACTGACATTATGGACTCTCAGAATCAGTAGTGATGGGACAACTTAGTTGACTTTACAATTGCTACTTATTGGATCCTCATCATCTATGCCGATAAACAGTTTTAATAGCTCATTTTTTAAATGGATATTGACTTTTCATCTTCAGAAAAAAATAATGTTTTAGTATATTTTCCCTCATTTTAAAAAGAAGGCTTCCAATAACCTGAAAAAGCCGTGTTTTTGTAGGTTACCTACTCCTCTGGAGAGGACACTCTTCCCACCACAAAACGGAGACAAACACTGGACAACCTACAGGAGGGGTGATCAAGCCTTTTGTAAATGACCTGCACATGAAAAGATGGAAAAAATAAACCAATGCCACATTAGATCTACCTGAGAGGAAGGTAATTTTTCAGAAGATGCCAGGAACTGGAGCCCTGTTGTTGAACTGCTGGGGCTCTCCTTCCTGCCCTGCAGGTCCCGGGTCAGTCACAGTGAGGCTGTGAGTACATGGCCCGTGCATGGCTACAGCTGCCCAGCTTGCTCTAGGAGCTCCTGTTACCATGCTATCACTGGCCATCTTTCAGGCTCTTACAAGTTTTACGTAAATCTGAATAACCATCTTTGATTTTCCTGTCACGCCAGCAGCAGTGGCACAGGATCGGTCCGCAGGCCCGGTGCCACCCTCCGCCATTACCTCACTTCAGGTAAGGCCAAAGGCAGAGCTGGGAGCGGGCCCTGCTCTGACATGTTCTTCGAAACAGGCACATATAGAACATCTTCACCATGTCACATGTAAGTAGACAGCGAGAAACAGTCATCTAACTTTCAAATTAGAGAAGAGTGCTATTTTATTCTAATGCTATTCACACAGTGACATTTCATCACTCTGGATGTAACTGCCAAGTTAGAATAGTAAGTACCATCTGGGAAAAGAAAGAAACTTCTTTGCACTATTTTATCTGCACCCATACACTTGTGTATAATAAACCACATCTCTTCCCACCGCTAACAGACATTCACTTCCACATAACTTTTGTGTGTAAACCAGCCTCAGGCTTTTGTGATTTTCTGAAAGACAGGCTACCACCTCCCACCCCTCCTCAGAAACCCCCTTAGCACTGGCCACCTCAGGAAGATTTGCTATCAGAGGACACCGGGGTGAAATCACCACCTCGGTGGCTGGAATGGCTCCTGCAGCCTTTGAATGGTCCATCAGATCTGAGGACTGAGGTAATTCACCGATGGCAGGGACTCACCAGAGAAGAGAAGGGTGTCTGGTGCATTACTCCTCTCAAAGCCATTTCAAGAACGGGGAAACGTTTCATTGCCATTATCAGATAATGAAAGCATAAACAACTGTTGGCTCCTATTAGAAGAGGAAAAGTACAATCCAGTTAAAGTCCATGTGGGTTTTTAAAAGTGCAGAATGTAGGGAAAGGACTGTATGACAAACTCTTTGTTGGTCGAGTTGTGGACGCGCTGGTGGGAGTGAGACAACTCCGCAGACGGTCTCTCTGGATTGCAATCTGCTTTTTTCCAGCGATGTCAAATCTAGACCCCTCATTTTTAGGGCTCTTCTTCCTTCTCCTCTGCCTGATCAGCTCCCAGCAGGCACCACTTAGTCCCTGCAGCCATCCGCTCGCCTTCCAACACACTCCCTGCCAGCGTCCCAGCCAGAGCTGGGATTTCTCAGGCAAGCTTGGCAACTCACCGCAACCTTTCTGTTCCTTATCCCACCCAAATCCTCTTGTGTTAAGCACCCTTCCTTTTGACCACAAGTTCACTTTTTGGATAAGTAAGCCATTAGTGTGATCCAAACCAGTCAGGGTTATTCCCCCATAAACAACTTGTCCAGTGTTTCCTCAAGGACTTTGCTCTCTTCCATTTTTCTGCTTCAATTTTTTGACAGTTCTGACACTCTGGAGCATTACCCATTAAAAACCAGCACATTTAAGTGTGTAATATGTTCTTAAAACATAAATATTTGCCAGACTGTCATATAGAAATACTTCATTATCTTTTCCATAACTGTGTAAAATACAAAAACTTATGGTGCAACAGCATGAAACACTCCTGAAAGTGTGAAAATTATTGCTCATTTTCCTGTGAACTGGAGTATTACAATATAAATCATACTGTTTACATTAAGTGATCAGGAGAATTTCAGTTTATGCAAGTAGGAAGCTGGAATTATTAACAACTTTTTCTGAACTAGGTCTGTTAACTAATGGCTTTTTTGCCCCTTATCAGCTGCACAAACAACAATGGATTTTAAATCAACTAAGTGACCTGTGAACTTCTCCTAAATGTGGAGCATATAATTTAAGACAGCCAAGAAAGTTTCACAGGAGTCAACAGGGCTCCTCACAAGGGGCACATGTGGAGAGAGTTAAAGCTTCAAACCACTATTTTTTTTCCCCCTACTCAAGTGTCAGCTGTGATAAGCCAAAATTAACAACCCTACACTGTACCACTTCAAATGAAGGGGAAAAAAATTTCTTCTTGCTATTCTAGGTATTTTAAGTTGCATATGAGCATGGTAGCTAAATATAGACAGCGACAACAAGAGACAGCATTGTCCCTTTGGGCACGCTGAATATTATCTCAGAATTCCCATCTTCCTGGGCTGAGCCTCGGTTTTATTTCTCTTAATTATTTTTCTTACTTAGCAAACTGTGTATTAACCCCTACTTTGTTTCAGATGGATCAGTTAAACAAAAAAGTGTATTTTTTTTTTCAAAAAAAGGAAATCCTGGTTCCACAAGAGCACCAGAAAGATTTCCAGTAATTTTCCCAGTTCTGTGTTACTGCCCAGTGCACAGAGAGCAGATGCCTTCTGCTTTTTGAGTGAACTGTTGAGCTGTTTTTAAAAAGTGAATGGCATCAATGTGGAGTTTTTACAGCTTACTAAAACAGAAAGCTACGTTAATATTTTTAGATGTAAAAGGGTCTTTTCCTCCAGGAATCGCGCATTTCCATTTCACGTTTCGATCAGAAGTGTAAGAAATAAAATGAGTAATTACTATTTTCAAAACAATTCCTAGGAGCACAGCTACATTATTTGGAATCCAGCAGATTCATATGAGCCTTTAATATTGAACACGACCAGACTTTCAAATGACATGGTTGCTCCTGACTTCTGAAGTATTTAAATACCGTTGAGTGAAGCGTACATTTTCACTTCATGTACCTAATGCACTTAGAACATTGACAACACTTCATTTCTAAGTTGGCTTCTATATAAACTTTAATTTTTAAAGCTATCTATAAATTATCAATGACATCTGTTCTGAAAAATGTCAATTCCTATTCTTAGGTTGGCAGAATCCATCTATTTTGTGTAACATCTTCTTCATATTCAAGCAATTTTCAAGCCCTACTGACGTACGGTTTTCAAGTGAGATGTTGCTCTTCTAGGATTTCATTATTTAGACAAGTCCCATTCTCATGTAATGACGACAGTAAGTAAACACAACTATTTCTGGATTATATCCCACGGCTCTAACTAAAAACAATAAAATGGTTAGATAAGCGATAGGCCCAAATACCCCATAAATATCATTGTATATGGCACCCCTTCCAAGTCATGCAAACTGACAGCATATGATGCCAAGAGCACGCAGCAGCTGGAGATACCATCTTGCACAAGCCACTTAATCTTATGATCAATGAAGTGTACTGGCACTCATCATCAGTAATATTGCAACTCAGATCATTGCTTATTGTGACAATATACAAGCACAGGGTTGTCACCGCATACCCATCCCACCAGCCAAAATCTCATTTTGGTTATTTGGTTATTCTGTTTATTTGATTTTACCATACAGTCACAATTTAGCATGTCATTCCTTAATTTCTTCAGCTGTTGTGCAGTAACATTGTGGCTCGTGATAATGCAACTAGGATTGCTTTTTATGCTTTTATGATGTTACAGAATGAGGGATAAAAATAGTTTTCAAATGTCCACAGTAATCTTCCAAACCCTGTATAATACGCACTATTTTCACTTTTTAAAGACTACACAGATTAAAAACATCTCCATCTTTGCTTTCAAATCACTCAGAGTTCTTTTTGCCTCTTTTCATTCTCCAACAAGTAAGTTACTGAGCTCTCGTCTGTACAGAGGCGTGCTCTAAATTCAGAGCTAGGTTTCAAAGAAGTTTAATCTTGAAGCAACAACTGCAACAAGCGCTGTGGTTCTATATGAACATATCATCAACTGTCACCAAGTCTTCTTACACAATTTGTCATTCAGCAGCAAAACAGACACTGCCTGCCTCAGATTCTGTAATTGTGGAGCACTGTCTACTGGATGCTGAAATCCTGCTTTCTGGTCATGGCAAACATAAATCAAAGGAAAAAAAAATCTGCTCTATTAAATCTATTTGCTCTGGGAGAACAGGGATTTATCATCCTCTAAAACAAGTGGTCAATAAGATTCAGAAGTGCTTAGTACAGATCTTGATGAATCGGGATGCCACAGGTGATGCTGTAATTGTATTTGAAAGGAATCCACAAACAGAAAGGTGAATGCTCTATTTATTACAGTCTATAGACAGGCTGTGGATTAAATGCATCACAAACATAGTAGGATTTTCCCTCCATGTCCCCTCAGGGAGGATCCTTAAAGAGATTGTCCCAAGAGGCAGAAGCAGTAAGACAGCAGATAGGGCTGCTTTAACAAGTAAATCTAAAATGGATATTTCTCACGCAGCCATCAGAGAAGGTACGGATTCCAGTGGTTTTTTCAACACCACACAAACCTTGAGCAAATGAAAAAAATAAGTTGGAGCAGCCAGGAGCAGCGGCAAGACGGGGTCAAGTCTAGGGGCTCTGCAGGGAAGCCACAAAGCCTGAAGACAATTCCCTGGCGAATACCATGCAATGACTCAGGAACGACTGGGGCATAATCCTGGCCTCAAAATCACATGATGGTTCCCAGCACAAAAGGGAGCTTGGTTCCTCACCCAGCACAAGAATTTGGTCTCAAAGGAAAGAAAGGAGGCTTAAAATAGCACAACCATGTAATTTGTAAGGAAACAAAATAGGTAGATTGCAATGACAGCTTGGGGAGTTATTAAAATAACCACAAACTAATCCCTTTTTCCCCCGTTTTTGAACAGAGGGATCTGTTTCTGCTTTACGTGTATGAATTTTGTCCCAGCAACTTAAACATTGTGTGGAATCAACATCCTTCCATAATGCAAGGTCCAGTTTCAGTGCTGGAAGCACACAAAATACTTCCAAAATGATAAAGCCGCCTATCTGCCATGGCTTCCCGCCAGCGAGAATCTGAACTTGGATGGCGAATATGCATCTGGTTTCACTTTTCAATAACAAAACAAAAATCACAGGCATAATTCATTATCTACAAGGTCCAACACGAAGGCTTTCAAATACACTTTAAGAACTAATTAAATGCTTATTTAAAACTGAACTGAACCTAAATACTAAACTGAAACTGAACTGATTAACTTGCAACATATTGTGCCTGATTATCTTTCTGAAGAATGAGCTTTTGGCATTCTGGACGTTTGCGCTGGAGGATCAATTTCCTGTTCGCATCAAGACTGCTAAGGAAATCTTCCACACATTTGATTCAACTTATGTTTGAAGTGTCTGCTTAGCCTTGGACACAGGGCTAGACAAAGATGTTTTCAACTGGGTAAGATAATGTTTTGAATTCAGGGGCTAAACTCTATCAGTTTTGCCATTAGACCAAAGGCCAAAATTCAAGGATGCTCAAGGCAGTCTGGCCAAGCTGTTTATAATCAGACCTCTCCCTTTCAACCGAGGAGTTAGACACTACAGAAACTCCTCATACGAGTTCCATAAGGTCTCGTATTGGTTTAAATTTTCTTAACACTGCAACACACACTTGTGAGATATACTCATCTTCTGCGTTCGATATAGCTAAGGAGGGAAATGAGATTCATAAGCTACAGCCTTCATTCTGTTCCAAAATATTATCCTAGTAGCTCCTACTATTGTTCCTTTTGACGGTTTCTTATTACAGCCAGCCTTTCTTGCCTCTTTGAAGTTAGGAATTCCGCTTTTTAAGTCACATAACAACCTTTATATATTGTTTACTTCTGTGCTGCTTTCACTCACAGGTATAAAACATATTCTCCAAATTTTATACACTTGTATGACAGTAACACAAACAAAAATCCAGACAAGACTCAAGCTCTTTCCATGCTGGCCTCTGCACCTGCGAGGGTGCAGTTCTGTATCAGACAGGATATAAGAGAAAGGACAAAGGTAGGCTGAGGGAAAAGTACTAAACTGAATAGTGTTCAAAGGAAAAAGAGGAGAGACTGCTGCTTATGAGAGCAAGGAGACGTTTTTATGCAGAGTATTTCACTAGGAACACCACGGGATTAAAAAAGGAAATTAAAAAAAAAAAATTAGTCCACTGTTTGCGCTTCAATATATTCCCAATTTCAGTCTGTGACAGAAGAGGCAGCACAACCAAAATTAAAAGCATTCCTAACAGAGACTGTTGCTCTTTTATTGTGATTGTTACAAGTCACATTAGTATAAATTTGTGAAGTGTTTTAACGCATTTTCATTTCAGCTTAATTAATTTTCATAGAAGTTTGAGCTTAATTAATTTTCATACAAGTTTGAGCTTAATTAATTTTCATAGAAGTTTGACAATTTTCTCATTTGTTGTTGAAATCACAACATGAGTTTTCCATATGCAAAGCAAATATAATAATATCTGCTCACAAAGTCGTCATTTTTGGACTTGTTTTTGTATTTCACAACCAAAAATACTTCCAATGTAAACTGTTAACTGAAGCTCTGACAAGTTTTATTATAAATATTCCTAGCTTTAAAGAGAAATTTGAATAAATTCACTTAGTGTATGTTCAAGACACAGTTTAGGTCTGACAGCTTCAGATTATGCCTCATTTATATGGAGCAGTGATCAAACTCGTTAATATGTGAAAGAACTAAAGGAGCAGAGGATTGTGAATCAAATAGCATGAGCAAAGTTGTCTAGTACCATGAATAGCTTATGAGGATTTACGTAAGGTGATAGTTTTCATGGTCCCTTGTGCCAAGGTTTCTAGAACAGATGAATAAACAGGGAGTAGCTTTGAGCAGCGCTTCGTACAAGAGGCTGAGGTTGTGTCATTAGCAGTCGCTGCAAAGCCCGCGAGGCGTTCAGCGCTGATAGCGTCACCGCCTCTGCACCTCGCTCGAGAGGCACAGCTCCGCTGCATTAAGTCAAGGAGGAAGCATTTAATCTGCCCATAATTCATCCCATATGTTAAAAGCGATAGGGCCCTTTCTGCTCAGCCAAGGTGAGCGATTTGACAAGACAGGTAAGCTGGTTCAAAACTTTTCTTGCTGGTTTTCGTGCTGCCAAACACCCGCAGTGCAAGTGCAATGGCTCAGTAATTTAAGAAGCGTTCTTGCAGAGGAAAATCAAATCTCACTCTGAACAGAGTCTCCTTAGAATTCATTTCATCTTTTGATAACACAAGCTGTGCACACACAATTGCTGAAGATGATAATCTGCTATATGTAACACTAAGTCTACTATTATTCCATTTATTAACAAGTCCTATAATAATGTTTTGTGCACACATGTACTAAAAAGACAAGTGGATTAGGAGATGGAAATTCAGGGTGTTTCTTTCTTACAACACATGGCTGCCTAATACCTCTCATTTATGAGGTACAAATATGCAGTTTAGCGTGTTTTGTTCAGTCTCCCCTGTATGAGAGCTCTGCCCACAGCAGCTTCCCCAGCAGACCCCCACACCTCCGACTTTTTGGGGAAGGATAACCCACAAACCAAAGACACGTTCACTTGCTACCAGGTGTACCTTTTCCTAAATAAACCATCCACAGATGTTACCATAAGGAAAAAAGGGAGTGCTGACTTATTTGGCATGAACTTTTACGCACACCCAGCAGCTCCTGCACGAGACTTCTGTCAGGGACAGGACCTTTTTGGCTCACGGTGCATGCGCTACTGAGCTGATCTGCACATGCGTGGCTGGGCTTGGCCTGGGATTTCCTGTTCAGACCAGGGCACCAGACAGTCAGAAATCCTGGGCAGAGCGCCAGCCTTCTCAAATTTTGCTTGGACAAAATTTCCAGGCCAAAAGGAGCGAGAAAGAAAGAAAGAAAGAAAAAAAAAAAAGCAAAAAAAAGAGGAAAAAGAATAGCGGAAGAGCATATTTGGAGAACTTATTTTAGCTCTTCACATTTCATTTTTCATGTAGTTAATGTGAACCTCAAGGAACCAAAGCTGTTAAAAACAATACACACACAAATATGGGTTACTTTTGTTTGTCTGCAGGTACAGATCTCATGATCCTCCCTCTGCCTGAACTAAACCAAGCTGCATTAGCGCAATATTCCTCAGGGCAAGAGCTAGTAAATAAAGTTTATTAATGTCCCTCAACACTGATTTCAAAACACTAATGGGACCGTGCTCACCTGGGGGCTGATCCCACTTCTAGGTTTGCTTATGTAGAAAACTTAATCTAACCATTCTTTTGGACTAGAAAATTAATGACAGTCATATCTTGTCTTTTTTAATGAAGTGATACTTCGAATCGACTGACAAAAAGACCACTTCTAAATTATTCTGACTGTACTTCTCTCGTTATACAAGTTTTATAAACCTTGTCCCAGCAAGGGCTCTTTTAAATTATAACCCACACAAGGGTCAATTGAGAGCAGATTTCTGTTGAAATTTCCTGCTTAAGCACCATACTACAAACTGCTGGAAACTGGTTCCAGGTAACTTATTAAACAGCATAGTTGATATACGTGAAATGGCTTTGCCAACCATCTTAAACTTTCCCGACCTTTGCTGTCCTTGTCAGTGGCCATACTTAGTTCCAGCGCTGGACTCTGGGTGTTGTTAGTGCTTTATCTCTGTTAGCAGTAGCTCAGAGCCAGGCAAATTGCACCAACGTGCCACTTCCCGACATGAAGCCCAAAGGGGAAAAAACAGTAAAGGGCAGGATTCCTGATGTGTTTCTTCACTCTCTTAAATACAAGCCATTAGCAGAACAACCACAAAAATTAGGGTACGTAACACTTAGTTAACCACCTCTGATGATCAACATGGTATTGCATTCCAGGAACTTCATTGCTTTAAAAAAAAAGTATGGTTTACTACTGGTTTACAATCAAGATACACAATAACCCTGTTTGGGTCCAAATCTTGTAGGATATATAAAAGTCTTAGGACACCGAGTTATAGTAAGTAGCGAGCTCACAAGCAGAAAGGGGTTTGGATTGCAGTTTCATTAATTCTTAGAATAAGGGCTTTTTTGAAAATTAGTTTTAACTACGTCATTCTATGATATATCTTAACTCAACCTTGAACAATTAATGTCTCTTATGCAATAGCTGCTGTTTTCAAGTTGAAGCCTGTGCATTTTAAAATGCATGTCAATAACATGGTTTAATCACAGAAGTGTTTGTGAAAAGCCGAATACCCGTTTTGCCAGTAGCAGCAGCCGATCTGCAGCAGGGCTTTGGAGTCCACCAACGGTGTCTCACACACACACACGCTGTATAAAAGCACAGACCTGGTCTCCAGCCCTCCCTTTGCCTGTACCCTTCCATCCCCCTATTTTCTTCTGCTTTTACATGGAGCTTAAAGTGACTCTTAATCCAAATATTACATGTAAATCTTAGTAGAGAACATTTAGAAGTGATAATTACTAACCATTTCCCTAGATAATTAGCTTATAAAAAGTGTGTTTTTAATGTGGATTGCCAAACTCTCCACTAATCATCTCGCACCACTTCCCCACAGTAACAATTATTGAAGAACAGTTTAAAAATGCATAAACAAGAGCTTTTAGTGCTCATTTACTTTAGACCAAACGTCAATAAAACCTCAAGATACCACGAACTGGATACATTCAGAAATTCAGTATGAAGCTACCACAAAGAAACCTCTGGGCCTGGACTCAACCTGCCTGTTTTACTTCAGGCTGACTTGTTCCTTTCCCCACTGCAACTGCACTTTTTTGTTTTCCAAAACTTCCAATGGCATCCCTAAGAGGAAGCCCAGCCTGCCGGAGCCCACCCAGCCGCCTGAGACTCGGCGTGCATTTTCGACCCGCTGAACAGCCAAGAACTTTGGTGTTTATACTACTTAGACTCTTCACACCGAGTCTCAACAGAGCCGTTTCAGCGGCAGCTCTCCTATCTCCGAGCGCACCTGAAAAAATAGGTCGTGCTTCCTACGGCATCTACTTTGTCTTGCGAAGAGCCGGGAAGCCCTTCAAGCAGAGGCGCTCCCGCCGCTCCCCGCCTTTCGCTCTGGTCTGACGCAGGGGCTGAGCGGCGCTGAAGGTGAAAGGATCTGAAAGCCGGCTCTATATACAGTATACACACAGCAATTTGTTACTGTGAAAAACCATCTGTTTCTCGGTATTACAATCCTCAGAGGGGAAATTATAGCTAGCGTTCAACATAAAACATCAATTTAAACCATCAACTATTCATAATTTCAATTCTTTATTGGAAACCAAGGACATAAATGTCAGGGAATAAAGCAATATTTCTTTTATTAACTGTTCCATTCATCTGGCTATTAAATAAAACCAGGACCTTAATAAATAGCATTAGCCTTTGTACTGACAGCCACCCCAACTAGCACCATAATTCTAAATAAAAATGCATTATATTTCTAGTATCTTTTGGTTTTAAAATAAAAATTGGCATAAAAAGCATTTTAAAACATACATATAGAATATTCTTGCAGTGTTGTTGCTAATGTATAGTTAAATGTTTTAAGAAACAATACTGGTCAAAAAAAAACCCCTCTCTATTTATACGCAAGTTTGCACCCAACCAACTACTGCCTGATGATGTTCTACCAACATTAATATTACTAAAGGACAGAAAGGATTCCGGTACTGATGCTGCCTGCCTGTTGCCAAATGGAATTATTCTTTTAATCCCCTGCTCCCAGATATGATGCCTGCTACAAAAAAAAAAATAATAACAATAGTAATAATATTAAAGGAGTGGGTGGATGGAGAGCCGGAGAAAGGAAGAATGGCAGAAACGGGGAATGTGTTCTTCGAACAGCATGTCATCACCCATTACGAACAGCAAAAAACTCTGTATTTATGTTGACAGTTATAGAGTATTTCTGCAGTTTGGTATTTAAGAATCACACACAAAACCACTGAAATCCAAGTGACTGGGCCAGCAAATGCAGAGATCTGTTTGTAATTCTTTTGTGTGACAAACCGAGGCGGATCTCCATTTGCTGTTAGCGAGGGCTTGACTGAGAACGGCAAAATTGAACTTTGTGTGATTAGATAAAACTATTCAGGAGTTTCCCTGCACCTTCCTGGAAGGGAAAAAGCAGCAGAGCTGAGAAGTCCTAAGAAGTCCATAGATTCACTATTAATGTTCACATAATTGTCCATTATTCCTCCTTAAGAATAGCTCCCCTGCTCTTAGTACTACCAGCATGGGGTACTCAAGAACACCATTATAGGGGAAAGGAAGCACAACTGTAATCAAAACAATGATTACTATCACATCATTTAAATGCAGAGTGAGAAATGAATACAAAAATACTCACTTGAAAGTGAAAGGTAAGAAATTAACTTTTTCCCCATGGACATCAGAAACCTAACCTCAAAACCAGGAATTACTTGTAAATTTTTTACATCCCTTTGGAGCACACATTAGTTTCTCCTTCTGCATTTAAATGAACATGATGGTAATCATTGTTTTGATTACAACTGTGTTTCCTTCCACCCAAAATGGTGTTCTTAAGGACCCCATGCTGGCAATTCGAAGAGCAGGAGAGCTGTTCTTAAGAAGTAGTAATGGACAATTATGCAAGCGTTAGCAGCGAACCCACCACTCTACAGGGCTGCTCCTCTACTTAACCCAACATCTCCGTAGAGTGTCTTACAACTCCACATACAATAAAAACCACTGTGCCAACAACATGAAAAAAACAGCATGATTAAAACATGGTTGCCATTGTGGTTAACATCAAAATAGCTTTCTCCTTCTTGTAGGGTTTATTTATGAAGATGGAATCAGAAGTGTAAAATCCGAATGGGAGCGTAACAATGAAGGTTAGACAAGGTTTTCACGTCTCCTGATAAATGCTCACATTCATCTCAGATGCTAACCACAGCACACATTCTATTGTCCTCAGTCAGTTCTACCAACCCTAAATTATCATCTCAGCCTTTTTCTGTCACCTGGCAAATGACTACCAACTCCTCCTTCCGCTTTTGGTCTTGACTACTCTGGCCCAAAATCTGTCCCAGTTTACCGTGCTCAGCACCAGTAAGCGGGAGGTAAGCCTTCCTGACATGGGAAAAGCTGCCTTCCAAATACTGGCCTCTTGTTTTTCACTGCTCCCGAGCTGACAATAGCAGGACTGAGTTCTGGTGAGGACAGATCTACAGCAATACCCTGGGTTTGTGGTTGATGACCAGACCCACTCTTACACCCTGATTTTTCTGTCTATCTCAACACTATCTGCCTTCCCAAACAACTGCATAGCACCGGTGGCAGAAGATAACCCACCCGTTCAGCCACTTCCCCTACTACACACCCAAATAGTTCAGGTAACTGCTCTGGGCTTTGAGATACTCAGTATCATTTATAAAATGCCTTATGAAGGTGCCTCCTAATGGCACCTTTACTGTAAGCATTGAGCAGAAAATGATATTTCAGGAATTGCCAGCATGTCTAGTTAACCAAGTTTAATAAGATACTTACTTTCCTTACAGTCTCTATTGCTAGCATCCCCCAGAAAGTTATCAATTCTGCCCTCCCACCCCTTGTCGTCATCAATTATGATCAACGAGCTTCTGAACAAATGCATATACATACACTCTCCAACTAGGTCTCCAATACATACAGTCAGTATGTATTTACATCAGCGAATTCAGTAAATTCAATCACAGTGTCAGTAGAACCACCACAGACTTGACTCTGCACATTTTTAAGGAGTAAAAAAAATCAGGGCAATCAACTTCTGTCACACCTTGTTACTGCTGCTTTCAGGTTTCATGGCGTGTACTTGAGCATGATGCTGAACAGAGCGTGCCCTGGGACTCTGCTCAAAGAGGAAGACGCCTCGTGCAAAATGCACAATGAGATGGAATCAGGGAGAAGAGGGCCAAGAAAAAAAATAAAAAGAGGATTGTCTCAAACATCAAGGCTTCGATGCATTCATTCCAAGATTCAGATACATGTAGGAGAGAAACTGTAAATTGTCCAAAAATTTGCTGTGAGGGTGGTGAGACCCTGGAAGAGGTTTCCCAGAGAAGCTGTGGCTGCCCCATCCCTGGAGGGGTTTGAGGCCAGGCTGGATGGGGCTTGGAGCAACCTGGTCTGGTGGGAGGTGTCCCTGCCCAGGGCAGGGGGGATGGAAATGGATGATCTTTAAGGTCCCTTCCAACCCAAACCATTCTATGATAAAAAGCCCCTGGTCATGACCAAAAGCAGGAAACAAATACAGGAGCTTTTATGGTGGGAATCTACTCTCATCCCAAATGAGAAAGATCAGGTACATGAGACGGGCTGAGACACACACAATTCAAGGCAACAGAGTAACAAAGTCACATAACTAGTAGATTAAGTGAGAGAGGACACAAACCTAAGGGGGAAAAGAAGAGCTTGGCAGAATCTTAAATAATTGCAGTTAAGGGGGCAGGTCCAAATACCACCACCCCCACCCCCAAATAAGAACAGGAGTGTGAAAAGGGCCCAATGGCTAAAGCACAAGCTCTTCACTGACCTCAAATAAAAGAAGAAAGCCCCAGGGATGAAAGATTTGGGCGAGACTGCCAAAGACAAATATAAACATACAGCATAAACATTTAGAAATAAAAATCAGAAACATTCCAACACAAACCAGGAGAAAACTAGCAAGAAATCCAAAAAGCAGTAAGAAATACATTTTATAAATAAAGCAACAGTGAAATGACAACCAAAAGGGAGCAGTGGCTTACTATTAACAAAAAAGGCCATCAACAAGAGCACGTGGGATGTCTTTTAATATCAGCTTTTACTAGAAGACCTGCCAGTGGATGGCTAACAGGAGGAGAAAAGAAAGGAGGTTCTAAAACTTTATCTGCACCAGATTACAAAAATGTCAATTGAAGAGTTTAGGTATTTTCAGACTGGCTTGGCTAATAAACTTTGTTATTAAGCATGCTAAAGAAACTGACAAATAATTCAAGACATTAGCTGTTACCTAAAAAAGGACCTGAAAAGCACATTTTTAAATTTCCAGGAGAAGGAGCAGAAGACGGGGAGGCTGGGCACCTTATCAACTATCAAGAAAAGCTCTAAAACAAATAACCACCTGCTTGTAAACACCTAGAAGAAAACTGATAACTACCTCAAAATTGTCACCAAAAAAAAAAAAAGTCTTATTAAAGCAACCTGATTTCCTTCTTTGAGATGCTAAGGACTGAGGAAAAAGCACAAAATGCCACAATTCAAATTAAGGAAGGATTCAATAGCCAAGTCTGGCTTAGCACACTCTCAAACTAGCTACAGAAACCTAGTCTAGATCCACCAGTCTAGGTTAGACATCAGAGGGGCTGTGTAGCTCCGTCCACAAAGTAACATCCAGAGAGAAGTTATCAGTAGCTGCTTATTAAACCAAATGATGTTTAGAGAGATGTTCCTCCAGTATCTGACCTGGATCTGGCCCTACTGAACTGTCACCAATATTCGGCAAAGCAGAGGAAACATGGTGTTGATACAGAAATGACGACAGATGACAGGATTAAAATCCAAAGTGAACTGCACAAACTGAAAAAATTACCTGGAAAAAAATCCCAACCAAAGAAAGAAAACCTCAATCCCAAGATTCCCAAAACCTGTGTTTAATGTAAAAGACTTCACTTGAGCAGGAATAACTTGGTTCTGAGCAGCTCTACAAAAAAATGAAATAAAAATCCAGGGATAATACTGGATCAAGCTGAACATGACCCAACAGCGTCCTTCTGTTGCAAAGAAGGAAGATACCGTACTGAGGAGAGCAAGCCCATACGTAGAGCCAACAAGATGTGAAATAATTCTTCTGCTCTAGTGCGTGTTGGACAAAGTATTCCAGCTGAGGCCTTGCTGGCTTTGGGTACTGCATTTCAAAAATGATATCACTCAATTTGAGAACACCCAAAGCAGTGGAAATGAAAAGCCCTGGAACCATCACCTGTAGGAAATACAAGACACGAGGGCAGCAGAACCTGTTCAGGAATCATTTCTCTAATGAAACCAGCGTCCCTGCTAAGGCACCCAGGTGAGGGAGTGACAGCAGCAGTTCTGCGATGAAGGAACTGGAAAATGGGCACTTCAAGATAATCTCTGCTTAAAATGAATAAAATCACCGGAAACAACTGTCTGTGACCCTCCATCACTGCAGGGAATCATGAGGAGGTTAAACAAACATCTGTCAGGTATAGCTGAGCTTGACTGGGGCAGCTGATGCACCAGATAACCCCCTGAGCTCCAGTCCAGCCCAGGAAGCAAGCAATAAGTAAATCTCCATTTAACACATATGGTTAATTCGAAGTGCTGATTCCCTCTCCGTTCCATACCAAAGCCACATGTTCTGTATTCACTTCACATCCAGATCATCCTATATTAACACAAAAGCAGGCAGCCCAACACTTGTAGAGAATAGATTTTTTAATAGTTTTTTTAATACACTTCACTAATAAGCCTTGCAGAAAAGTCCAACAGAAGTATAAATCTAACTTTGCTCTTTCCAAAGAAACGGTAATGCCTAAGTATCTAGAAGTATGGAGTCATGTCCTGTTTTCTCTACTTGATTACTACCGACTCACTATATTGGTGTTTCCAATTTCCACCACCAAAATGAAAGTTAATTCCTCAAGTGCAATATGAAGCTCATTTATTTTCTCCCAAATGCTCCTTTTTAAAGCATATCACACTGCTTGGAGGAAGGCTCTCTATCCTAAAATTCATCACCATGATGATAGGGTTGCAATTTCTCATGCCTTGCTCAAACAGGAATGATTTCTTTCTTTAATTGGAAGAAAAATGAATTTATTTGTTTTGAAAGCATTAATGTTTTGAATCTGGCAGGAAAAACTCCCTGAACCTATTTGCTCTCAGCTAAGCAACAAATAATTTGCACTTGAACCTGCAGTCACGTACAGGGAAGATGCAGTGGAAGAATACGCGCTTTTGGCAGGAAGCAGGATCATTAAGGAGTGGGAAGCTTCACGCTTCTTTGATACTTTGTACCTTCTATATTTAATAAACCTGAATTAAAGTTGAAACAATTGCTTCAGTCATCCCAAAAGAAAATCAAGACTAATAGCCTAATTTATAGACAGACACACTTTCTAGAATCTTCCATTCAGGGTAAAAAAAAAGTTGTTTTTAAAACACAAAGCCTGTTTTAGATGTGGGTTTTGGGGTTTTTTTTGTAAAATAGAAGTAAAATATCCAATTTTGTACACTACATAAAACCTGGCTTTCCGCTCTTGCGTTTCCTGGTAGACGTTGTGAACATCCTAACAGCAAGAAACTCATTTTCCTTTGCTTCTAACCTAGACCTTTCCAGTAAGCAGCCGTATCTCCCGGGACCAGCATCAGGAACAACAACATTTGCACAAAGGTCTCCTTTGGTCACTTTTGTTTTCATTAGCACAATCTGACCTTAAGCTGCACCATCAGAATCTACCTCGTGTGGCACTTCAGTAAATCTGGGTGCCAAGCTCTAAACTCCTACTGCAGAGAATTGTCATCATGCGGATGGAAAATGGAGTAATTCTAGAGATGACTGAAGTGAAGCTTTTAGAGAAACATGTTTAGTACCAAAATGCATTTCAACATGATTTTATTGCACAATTGAAAAGGCTTTGAAAAAAAACTAACAAGAAGCTGAGTCATGCACCTGTATAATAAGAAGCAGAATCTCTTGTTTGATTTCTACATTTTGAGCCAAAGCATACGAAGCCGTAAAAACAATGCAGTTCCTTGCAAGAGGCTCATAATGAATCTGGGACCGTGTTTCTTTCTTTCTTCCTTTCACAACGAAGCATTGAGGATTCTGGCACAGAACTCGCTCCAAACTATAAAATTCTGAGCAAGATTTAACATGAAAATCTGAGGACATCAATGCCTTTTGGAGGCTTCCTAGATGAAGTTTTAATTTCCTACTAGCTTCTTGCTCGCAGAAGAAAGAAACAGAGGCTGTGTTATTTATTATTGCTCCAGTTAAGCTGCTCATTGTGTAGCATCTCTTCTTAAAAAGAGGAATGGCCACATTACTGGTCTGTATATTAATTCTCTCCACTTCCCCTTCCTCTCTCTCCTGCTGCTGGTTATTGTCATGACTGACTGAGATAATACATGATGGCATTTCTAGGAACACAAAAATATTTATAAAATCTGCCCTAATTACAGTCTCCCAGAACTACCTGCTTTTCCTCCTTTCTCTCAAGACCTCTTGCTAATTGGGTTTTCTGCATGTCCAGGACCCGGTGTAGCACCTCCAATGGTACTGTTCATGCTGCTGTGGAGAAAACTGATTTACCAGCTTTTTCCTTCAGGGAAAAAAAAAAAGGCATTCAAGATGCTTTTAAATGCCAAGATATCAACAACTGCTTTGAGATCTTAAAGTGAGAATGAGAGATATGCGTAGTTCATTGCTGTTAAGCACGGAAGAATAAAGACCTACAAAGAATAAAGACCTACAAACTAACCAGCAAGTTAAAAGACATGAATTTGCCAACACACAAGCTTTGATCCTCAAGAACAAAACTGTTTTACAACATATTAATGTCTGCATTTTCCATGTGTGTAGGCTTTACTTGCCAGTATAAAACAACCCCAGTCTTAACAAGGACGTGTTAAACTGCACATAGAAACCCAAACGGGTATGGACCATGTAAAATGCAACATGCAAAACCTCTTTTAATCAATGAATTAGTTGCCAACAAGGGACAGCGAAGACTCATTCTCTTGGAGGTTTCAAAGCAAAACTCTGGAAAGCAAAAATTCAAAAAATAACCCCACAAGAAACCATGTGAAATACAGCATCCCTGCAACAGATGGGCTAGACCTAGATCTCAACCAGCCCCAGCATCATCTATTCAACTGCTGTTCACAGCAAGCATTGAAAACTTGCAGGACTACATGAGACCAGCACTTTTATTGTAGGTCTTTCACATAAACCAAACTCTAATAGCTCAGTAACTAAAGCTGACATAATGAGTCTATCCCCAAAATCGTAAAAAAACCACTTCCTTTGAATCTCATGTATTTTTGTGGAGCTGCTTCAAAGCAATTAAACCTCCCCTAACTTAGGAACCACACATGAAGGGACTGTAAAATGATGTTTCATTTGCTGCTTCAAAAGTAGAATATAGATACAATTTCTAAAAGGAGATAAGCTATTAATGCAATGAGTTGTGACTGCTTTCTAGACTTTCATTCTCTCATTAATCAGTCACAAGAAGCAGCTAAATCAGAAGTGTGGTTACTGCTTCAAGGGAAGCCTCTACCCAGAAAGAAAATTATTCCAGTATACGCAGCCCAGAGAAAAACCTCATGTGAGAACTCCAGGCACATCCTACACTCTCCTCTGCCTCAGTCAGTCTTTTTCTGAAAAGAGCATTCATTTAAAAGAAGAGCATACCTACTATTTCTGAACCCCTCCAATCTAAAAATGAAAAATAATAAATTAATCTTCTCATATGCATGTGGTAACACCTGGGAGACACTTAGGAATCTTCCATGAACAAAAGTGCTCTATAAATATAAAATGTGTAATTGACATCTCAATGACCCCATCACGATAAGCTACTGAGAAAAAGGCTGTTCTTGGTCTGCGTGCAAGCAGCTCCTCATCATCCTTTTTGGTACAGAAAGGGTAAGTTTTCATCATCATTGAAAATAATGTACTTTTTAGGTACATCAGTTCAGACACCTGCTTGACAACCTTTAGATTTTGATTGTAATGGTCTTTTTGTAATTATATATACATTTATATTGGAGTATTTAAAATGCTACTGAAAATGAGATGAACAGCAGCTATGAAAGAATGATGTCAATTTGGTTGTCTATGCAGATAATTAAACGTAACCCTTTTTTCCTTCTTTTTTTAACTCTCAGGGGTTGTTTTTGTTTTTAACACTATCACTAGATAAAGTTTCCATTCTAAGCTATGTCATGTCACCAAATGTCCCAAATGGTATATTTCAACATCAGGTAACAGAGAAGTACTTTAAAAAACAAAACTAGGGAAACAAAAGAGGAAAAAAAAACCATCAGAAAAATAATTAGTCATTAGAAGATCTTAGAAACGAGGCCCCTTGCAAACTGAAATTAAGGAAGTGATGTTCAAATGCAGGTTAAGTCAATAATAACAAAAAAAAAATCCAAGTAATTATAATTCAAGCGTTTATTGCTCCGTGTCAGTACTTCCATGGTAAATGATAGCTGGATCACCAAAAGGACAGGTTTCCACAAATGAAACCCGTTTTTATGTTAAGCCTCACAATCACTGCTAGAAAAAAAAAAATCAGTTGTCACAATGGCTGGGATTACACAGAAATAGGAAAACTCCTACAAATTTTAGCTGACAAAACCCCATTATTTTAATAAAAAGGGGATTTGCTCGATAAATTGGCCTTTTATCAGTAGTAAAAGCATCTAGTGCTATGATTTTAAGGTGTTGGTTGATTGTTTTAAGATTTTAAACAACTGCTTAAAGTACTCTAATGAAAATGTAACTGATAATAGAAGGATGTTGTAGCAACTAAAAGGCTATTAAAACTGTGCTTTCGTTAGTTCTGAGTTAAGGAACAATGGCAGGATTAGCAGGAAACTATTACGAAATTAATCTGATTAATGCCTTATAAATAACGAAGCTATACTTAAAAGGGTCCACAAGCTCCACCATGTCAGAACACGGATCTAATATATGATGCAAGATTAAAAAGGAGGATATTTTCCCTACTAATTAAATAGCAAAAACTGAATCCTCCCAAAAATCAAGTAAGAACAAACAGGGAAGGGAAAAAAAACAGTACAACTTGTAAAAACACAATAAAATTAACTCCAACGAACTCCACCCTCTTCATAATCGGTTTCAGAGGAAAGGGCAACAATCTATTCCTGTCGGGTTGCACACTACCACAATTTCTCCATAGACAAATATTGCTTCCCTGTGATTTTTGTGTTAGCTGGATGTGAAATCCTTCTCCGTGGAGCACCAGGATGTGGCCAGCCAGTGTTCAAAGAAGCAACAGTCACAGCCAAGTGGATTAAAAAAAAATAATAATCCATTTTACTTATTTAAGGCTCATTTTATGTACCATGGTCAAACCCAGTCATTCACCTCTTCCTTGCTAAAATAAGTCCCCAGCAGTGATTACAGCAATCACTCCAACTCCAGATTAAAGGAGCTGGGATAGAGTTGACAGACCAGTACTTAACACTGGTCCCAATACCGAGCGAGTCTTGCTGGTGATATTCCTGCAATTTGGCTTCATCTGTGAAAAATACACTTTTAGTCTGGGTAAAATAAAAAAAGCAAAAAGCAAATAACCTTTCATTTTTTAAAAAGTCCAGCAAGATTTGTTGGGACAGTAAAACACACCCCTCTGCTCACAGCAGGGGCGAGCTGCATTACTCACTGCCAAAAATACCTTTTGCAAGGCAAACGGTTTTCATGATCCTGAAGAATAAAGACTGATTTTAACGATGGTCATAATAAATCACAGCCACCCAAGCTCACTTTCTGAATAAACCACAATCAGGGAAAACAACATAGGACTTCCCACCATCAAACTGCTTTATGAGCAAAAGTTCTATCACTAATGCAACCGGAACACCAACTGCAGCTCCTCCCCATTCCCACCCAGCACCAGCCACAACTTAACAACTCCCACTCCGGAACCTGGGAAACGGAGCCACTGTCCTTCACGGGGACCTGACCATCCCGCTCTTCACTGCCAAAATAAGCAGATTAAATCAAGCTGTCCTTGCCTACAGACACAGCACACCCCCAAAGCAGAGGATCTATGCATCAGAGTCAGTATTAATGGATTATTTCTAAATTCTGCTTGCTCACAGCTTATCCATGTTCTGCAAACACCCCTGGGCTCGGTTTCCTGCTGACTCACTGGCAGTTTTTCCCCTCCCATTACTTTTCTGGAGCTATTGAGCCTCGGGACTGGTCCTCAGCTGGTGGGTCAGGCTGCTTCAACCAGGGCAGGGGAGAAACAAGTCACGTTGTCAAACCTACAAACGCTGCTTTGTTCCAACAGCTCAAGGAAGAACCTCTTCACACCTTGCAATCATCCAGCCCCCACGCAACATCCCTCACATCCAACTGTGGCCTTCATTGTTTAAAACATCAAGTCAAAAATAGGAGGGAAACCAAGTCTGGACCTGCACTGTCACCAAGCTGCTGCCATGACCTCAGGCAGATCTTTTAACTTGCACAGAAATAATATATTTCTTTTTTTTCCCCCAACAGGATACAACAATGATGGAGTTTAAAAAGGATGTGGATGGAAGGTAGTGTGAAGTACTGAACACAATCATCAGTGTGTGAGAAATTATTCAAGAGACACTAAAATTGCACAAAAATTATTCTTGCCTCCCCCCAAAGTGTTATTTATCTACAGCACTCATTAATATCTGAGATATCACCTTCATCCACCTTAAAAACATCTCCCTATTTTATGTATACTTTCCATTGTTTCTCCAGCACACTCTATTTCTACAGAAAAATCTCCTTTCGAATAAAAGCCATCTATTCTCTAACATCATTAAAAGGAGGTCAAAAAGAAAACAGTAGAAAGAACCAGCGCTTTAAAAGTTATTTCACATTTTCAATCATGACCCTTTCAGCAGCCAGTCAGTATGAAATACTGCTCCTCTGTTTTACGAAGTGTGTGACATTCTTTGCTGTTCTCAGGACACGGCACAGCAGGGGAGCAGCGATACTCCGCCGCAGGAGCTCAATCACCGGTGCTCGTGGCTTTCAAACCAAATAAGCAAATGGCTTCCCTAACAGCAGCTGCCTGGGCAACTTGAGCTGGGAAAAATCATCTTCTCAACAGGTCACCTGAGGACCTCCTAGATTCACGAAGCTCAAAAGGATAAAATAGATATATATAAAAAAATACATATATATTCCGGAAGTCTGGTAATATTCTCCATATCCCTGGCCTTAAAATGGCAGTTATCAGTGAGGAAGAAGAATCTGGTGAATGAGGACAAAATTATGAAGATATTGGTAATTTATATTAGCAGCAAAAAAGACAGACTCTTGGACAAAACACAGTTAATTACTGCAGTAAAAAGAACAGAAGAATATGGCACTATTACTACAGAATCTACTCCTGGTCATCTCTACAACACTTTTAATGATGTACTCCAAAGACCACTTTGCTAACAAGGCAAATGCCAATAAGTGTGCCTGTGGCCATGGCCACTTTGGGCTAACGAGTTACTTTTGTTGAAGCCAATCAACCCTGGTACTGTAATCTTTTTTTCTTTTTTTTTATAAAACAGATCNTTGCCACGCTACTGGACATTTGGGCATGGGCCAAATGCACAGACGAGGAGGTGTAAAGTGGGTGTGTGGTTTGGTTCTGTTTGTTTGGTGTTTTATATATACATATATATATATATATATGGTTTACATATATACTGCTATTTCTTTGTAAGTTATGGCTATTGTGCCAATGGAGAAGAGTGAAAGTATTTAATTTTGGAAAATTTTGCAGAGTAAGAATTTTGCATTTCCTGCCCACTCAGTGCATCAAGTCTGGCTAATGACAGTGTGAAAAAACATGATAGTTACAACAGTTATGGTAGTTTCAGTAATGGTAGTTAATGAAACTTATAATCAAAATACAAAAATGTATTTTTTGATGTTGGATTAAACCTGAGTATTACTTTTAAGGGTGTTACGTAGGAATTCAAAGTAAGCTACAACCATAAAAAGCCATCAGTGAATGTGTTTCAATGAACTACCAACACAACCAATCTTCTTGTCAAAGCCACTATCTGCAAAGGAACATGAAGCCACTGAATTAAAATACTTCCCACAAAACGATCAGCCCTTAAGCTAATGTTTAGAGAAATGCAGGGGAACATATTAATTCCACTCTCCATATCAGATTATTAATAGGTGACAAACCAGGAGCTCATTATGGGAGTGAAAGAAGTCTACGAAGGGATAATCATGTTTGTTGAATACTGAAGGAAAAAGGCTGGATCAGGTTGGCCTGGCAGGATCCTCAAAGCACCGAGGAATAACTCCTCCAGGTGTGTCAGAGCCATCTACAACTACTGACTCCATCCTCCAGATGAGAAAAATGCCAGAGGTTGCAGAAGGCTATGCCTCTGCCACCTGCACTGCAAGCACTGACATCCTAAAAATGCTTTGAAATGCATTATTCTCTCAATAATTTCTTCCAATCGTTTCTTGTCGCAACCCTTTGTAACACTTAATTCTGGCTATGGAATGTTTGAGAAAACCCATGTCAGAGGAGCCCCCCCCAAAATGTACAATTTAAATAAACTAGGTATCAACAGGACAGGAACTGCAACAATCTGAAAGCCAGTCTATGCAAAGTGATGAAAAAGAAGAAAAAGTCAGGTTTCTGAACGCATTTTAAATTATTACTGATTGAACTCCCCCCCAAGAACCTTCTTTAAAGTGTAGACACAGCTTTGATCAATCCTAAATACCATCTCTTATTCTTTGCCCCCCTCCCCCTTTGGTGAATTCGTGTTAAAAGCAAACTGTGCGACTCTGGATCTACTGTATTTGTATTGTATCACTCCAATTATCTGATGAGAATTTTCTGAGATGATTTGTAACTCCCTTTACAANGCAAATGCCAATAAGTGTGCCTGTGGCCATGGCCACTTTGGGCTAACGAGTTACTTTTGTTTAACCCAATCAACCCTGGTACTGTAATCTTTTTTTTTTTTTTTATAAAACAGATCTTACACAGCACTGGCCTATGTGTGCTTGTAAGGAACTGGGGCTTTATAACAAGAAGTTACCTTGAGTCAAGGAAGGCAAAAACTCAAAATGCAGAATGCCACGTACTAGAAAACCATCCTGGTTGCCACGCTACTGGACATTTGGGCATGGGCCAAATGCACAGACGAGGAGGTGTAAAGTGGGTGTGTGGTTTGGTTCTGTTTGTTTGGTGTTTTATATATACATATATATATATATATATGGTTTACATATATACTGCTATTTCTTTGTAAGTTATGGCTATTGTGCCAATGGAGAAGAGTGAAAGTATTTAATTTTGGAAAATTTTGCAGAGTAAGAATTTTGCATTTCCTGCCCACTCAGTGCATCAAGTCTGGCTAATGACAGTGTGAAAAAACATGATAGTTACAACAGTTATGGTAGTTTCAGTAATGGTAGTTAATGAAACTTATAATCAAAATACAAAAATGTATTTTTTGATGTTGGATTAAACCTGAGTATTACTTTTAAGGGTGTTACGTAGGAATTCAAAGTAAGCTACAACCATAAAAAGCCATCAGTGAATGTGTTTCAATGAACTACCAACACAACCAATCTTCTTGTCAAAGCCACTATCTGCAAAGGAACATGAAGCCACTGAATTAAAATACTTCCCACAAAACGATCAGCCCTTAAGCTAATGTTTAGAGAAATGCAGGGGAACATATTAATTCCACTCTCCATATCAGATTATTAATAGGTGACAAACCAGGAGCTCATTATGGGAGTGAAAGAAGTCTACGAAGGGATAATCATGTTTGTTGAATACTGAAGGAAAAAGGCTGGATCAGGTTGGCCTGGCAGGATCCTCAAAGCACCGAGGAATAACTCCTCCAGGTGTGTCAGAGCCATCTACAACTACTGACTCCATCCTCCAGATGAGAAAAATGCCAGAGGTTGCAGAAGGCTATGCCTCTGCCACCTGCACTGCAAGCACTGACATCCTAAAAATGCTTTGAAATGCATTATTCTCTCAATAATTTCTTCCAATCGTTTCTTGTCGCAACCCTTTGTAACACTTAATTCTGGCTATGGAATGTTTGAGAAAACCCATGTCAGAGGAGCCCCCCCCAAAATGTACAATTTAAATAAACTAGGTATCAACAGGACAGGAACTGCAACAATCTGAAAGCCAGTCTATGCAAAGTGATGAAAAAGAAGAAAAAGTCAGGTTTCTGAACGCATTTTAAATTATTACTGATTGAACTCCCCCCCAAGAACCTTCTTTAAAGTGTAGACACAGCTTTGATCAATCCTAAATACCATCTCTTATTCTTTGCCCCCCTCCCCCTTTGGTGAATTCGTGTTAAAAGCAAACTGTGCGACTCTGGATCTACTGTATTTGTATTGTATCACTCCAATTATCTGATGAGAATTTTCTGAGATGATTTGTAACTCCCTTTACAACAGTAATTTAATGGAGTCAAAATAAGAGAAGAAGCAGCAGAAAATAGAAGAACAGTGCAAAAATGATAATTTTGCTATGGGAAGTTGGGACTTGCCATTTCAAATTAGTAGAAACTGTGAAGTGGGCATTACTGACAATGTGAATATAGTAATTGGGGTTGATTTCCTGGCACTTTGCCGAATCCTCTGACTAGCGCCTTGCGAGTTAATTATAGCTCTCTTAACAGAGAGGGGACACTTAGCAGTGACGCAGAGACACGATGAGCACAAAGGCCTCCAGTGAAGCCACCTTGAAGCACTGTGTGAGAGAGGCAAAAGAACTTTCCTGCTCGGCCCATTTCGGGAAATCCGTATGGAAATTCAGAGTTAAAAGTGCAACAGGACAGTCAAGAACCACCAACTTGTTTTGATTTCCACATGGAAACAACAAAGAATCTGTTCAACCAAAGGGTCATCGTTTCATCCATTAAAACAAGTCACCTGTATCCAAACTTCAACAAGATTGTTATCACTAGCCTTTGATTTTAACTAGTGGTATTTAATTAATTTGGCAGAACTACATAACTCCTTCCTGGGCGATAACTAGCTACCCTCTTGGGTTCCCTCTGTAATCATTTCCTTTGATTAACTTTACTGTATTTACTCAAATTAACACATGTATTTCATACATGTTACAACAAATTAGAACAGAAGAATTAAAAAGCAGCCTGCCAATTTAAAAACTCAGCAAGTGGAACTTTTGAATTAAAGCAGACAGAGTTATTAGCTGATTATTATATGGAGAACGTTCAGAAGAAAGAACATGCCCTTTCCATTTTCATTTTGTATTACTAGTGATTACATGATATATCTTAAATTATAATTTGAGGTAAAACTATGATTAAAAATAATTTAAATATTGCACAACAAGTTAATTGCTCTGGAATTTCTTCATCTTTGTGCCTGTTCTTTGATTCAAAGATTCTACGTGCAGGGGAGCTGCTCCATGAGGCTCAGCTGGGGTGCAGGGGCCAGGACTTCCTCAAGCACGTCCCTTTGTGGTCTTTACCAGGGACAGATGGCAATGGGAAACCACCAGGTACCACTTTGACATATCCTATGTTTGTTGCAAAGCTTTACTGCATGCATTGAAGCAGAGATCTGTGGCAGTTCTCCCTTCCCACAAAACCTTTCAGTATTAGAATGGACAAACAGAACAAAGGAACCCACCAACCCTCTCCCCAACCATGCAAATTGGGTAAAGTACAAGGAAGGGAAGGTGGAAGCCAATACTGAAGTGCCTGCTTTGTCATTGTCACAAACCAAAAGTGACTGTCTTAATCATAAGTCCTTGTGTTTCCAAGATGAGCGTGTCCTTTCTAAAAAGTCTTCACAGCATAAATTACAACTCAGGAGAACAAGCTGTTCATCTGAAAAGCCATAATCTCTCTTTGCACTGCAAGTGGAAAAGCTTTCACAACAGAAACTCACTCAGTAAATCAGCGTAAATCACCGGTGCAAGGCAGGGATGGCTCTTGTTCAATTCCGCAGTCTCACGTAAGCAAAGGGATCTTGTCCTGAATCCCCCTTGTTACAGACAAGCGTTCAGGTGATCGACCCAGCCCTCAACTCAGATCATTTCTTGCACCATTGTCTGGCCACAACCATTCCCAGATAAAACTTCATGGGAAGATGTGTTGATAAAAAAGTCAGGTTTGATCAACTGGCACTTCAAGACAATCCTCTTGTGAGAAACATTCCCAAATAACTCTACTTGGGGAATATTGCACTTCCAGCTTTGAGGCCAATAACAGGCTTACACATGATAAGATGGAGCTAAACCAGAATAAGGCAGTTGGTGAAATTTAAGAGTCCTGTTTGGACCTGCTCACTTCAGTCAATGAGAAAAGCAAGAACTTCGTGCAACTTTCTTTAGTTGGGGTCAAATTAGGGGAAAGGAGAAGCTGTGAGGTTATCTGATTTTTTTCAATGCAACCCAAAGAATGAGTCTGCTCAGGTGAAAAAAGGACTGAAGAGCAGACAGTGACTATGCCCTTGCTGCAAGGGCAGAAACTGTTACAGCACAGGACCTCTACTTACTTTTGTTAAATTTTTGTCCTGCAAGATCCGAGTCTTGAGTAACATGCAATGCAGGTACATGAAAATAATCCCACATCAGGATGACTGATGAGTTTGCCAGTCTTTAAATAAATAAATAATTGCTAAGCACCGAGAGACATTAAATTGGATCAACGTAACAACTATCCACAAGCAAAGTGGTAAGAGTATGTGGCCATCTCCTGCAGCAGCACTGCAGCTGGATCTGCTTAAACCAGCACAGAGATTCTAGCCAGAGGTTTTTCCAGTTTGTCCTCCACCGGGCATATCAAATTCATGTAAAATAGCAAAGTAAAGAGAACCAGACAGAATAGGTACAAACTGGAGTACATAAACTAACTTCTTGTATAAATAAGCCTCAAAATCGACTCAGACTACCAACCCGACAAAAATAATACTAAAGCTTTAAACATCCCCATGGAAAGAAAACACCACCATCAGTCCTGCCAACAAAAAACCCCAAACCCTTGAGCTGTTAAAGCTCTGGTAAGAATGAAGAGATAACGCTGCAAGAGACTCCTGAAGATACCAGTCCTAATCACGAAACCAAAAGATAACAGGTTGAGGAGCGAGATGGCAAAACGAAGAGAGACGTTGATGCAGCGTGTGTGGGCCAGGAGGAAGAGCTCCACTTCCCTGAGAACTTAGATCATCTGTGCCCATTTGGTACTCGGAGCACTTCTCAACCTTGTCACAATTCCTGAGAGAGACGGTATTATCTTGTCCTGCGAGCTATGGAAAATTACACATCCTCGTGGGTGAAATCTCTGCCTTCTAAAATCTGGCTGGTTTATGGAGCATTCAACACTCTTGACTTGATCGATAATGTACCAAGCTCCAATCTTTTTCAGGTTAAGGGTTAATTACCACTAAGAGATATCTTGATGGTCAGCAAATAAAAATGAAACTTTTTTCCTAGAGGCATTTACAGTATATATTTTCAATTACAGTGCTACTTGCAGACAAGCACTTAGAAAGTTAGGTTTGACACTTGCTACGACCTGTTTTTCAAAGTGCCAGATGCCAGAACTAAACATGTGAAACTTTAGTCTGTAATAACTCTAATGCTACAGTGAACACAGAAAATACTTTCAAAACAACACAAAACTATTTTGCTGCCAATTCCTGTAGCTGTCTCCCCTGCCACACAGGTGTGTGCAGCGAGTCCGGTATTGATTACGCTGCCGTCTCATCCTCCCTGCTCAATAATCACTGCTTCAGCTCCTGGGAAACATTTCTCTCTCTCACAGCAGAGAGAGAAGGGGTTTTTTTCTGGGAATTCCTGCAGCCTCTGGCTTGGTTTCCTACATTGGCAGGTCCAACCTATGGGCCAGAATAAACACACAGTGTTCGCAAAGTGTTAAGTAGTCCCAGGAGGAGAATCTGTCCTAAAAGTCTAAACAAGACTTTCATGATACAGACTCAGTCGTTTCTGCCTCCAAAAGTAGGTGCCAAAGGACATGGCAGAAAGAATTTTACTAGCATCGCTAAGGACTGATGGGAAACAAGTCGAGGTAAGTGCTTAAGAATCTAACATCCAGTTTTAACGTAGAAGTCTAACAGTAAATACAAAGCCAACAACAAACCAGCAAATTTTGTATGAGAAAATACCAAATATGTACAACTAGGGAGTGTCCTCAAAGTAATTAAGATGCTTTTCACAATCAAAAGGATTTCTACACCTAATATCTTTTGCAAATTCCAAATTCTCTAAGTTACCAGTCCCTGGAATTTTGTTTTGAAGAAAGTAACTGATTTTGTGTGCAGAATAATCTCTGACTGTTAACGAACTTACCGTTAACTACCTCCTAATTAGCTCGTGCATGAGAAAGACAATAGAAAGGTGCAGCTGAAATTTTAAAAGCACAAAGATTTACTGATGGCAAGGACACAGACTTACAACAATCTGTTCTATCTGAAAAGTGTTTATCTCCAATACATACTCCTACTTCTCCTTCACACAGACTTTGTCACGTATAGAAAAATCTGGTGTCTGCCCACCACTTGGGCAGAACACGTGACGCTCCTCCACAAGAGCTATCAAGAAAAGTCAGGTTACTCATACAGGGTACTGTATGGGTTTGTTACCTGACTATGTCACAAAAATGCAATTTTACACAGTCCAGCAATGACAAAGGAAAATATTAGAAAAATATACACTTTCCCCTGAAAATTTAAATGAAAGATTTAGATCTCACTTTGACTCTTCTGAGTCTTTCCTTACAGGTCAAGAGCCTGTATTATACTGCACCTCATTTAATTTTCCATCTCTTTCATCTTTCATCTCCTTTTCTGCTCTTAAATGCTAAAGAAATACTTAAAAGCATCTTACGACACATCTACCATCACTGCACAAGCAGAACTTGGCTATCCCAACTAAAACAACTACAGTACTTAAGAATTCTGGGAAACTGTTTAAGATATGTTTAGAGTATTGATAAGTGAATAATCTTTGGATTAAAGAATTCCAATTAAGGAGCAATTGTTTTCTTTTCTGGGAATTTGCTGGTACCAGTCTCGGAACTCCACCCAGCAGCTTTGGGAGTTGTCTTTTCTTACTTAGTCATCCTGCTTTGGAAAGTCTCCAACCAAAGATCCCAACCTGCAAGACCCTGTTTATAAAAAGAGAAATGTCATTATTTTATCCACTCACTGATAGTAAGGTTGATATTTTCTTTTTATCTAATAAAAGTCACTACAATTCTCAGAAAAAGCTCCTTCACACAGATTTAAATACCTTTCTCTTATTTTAGCTCCAGAACATTAAACTTGTAAAATGAATGTACTGAAGCCCAAACATGAAGGTTCTTTTTACTCAATCTTTCATTAAATAAATACCATTCTGTGGTTGGCACCACTTCTGGTTGTGTATCTCTATATAACATCCACACTCCAAATACAGGATGTCTTCCTAAATAAGGGAAGTGGAAAGTGGGAGCACCAGAATAGTAGCCACAAATATATCTACTTGCCATTTGGAAACCACGTTTCACTGACATTAAGAAGCCCATCTTTTAGCTCTTAGGAACTGTCAACACAAGAGAAAACATACAAGTTTTCCTAATAGACACTTCAATTTTGTTGTGTCCAAGGGTCTTAAGTAATTGAATTAAAACACAGTATGTTTCAAACGCAATGTATTTACTAGTTATGCCTTTATTATCTCCTATAGTCAACAAACGTAGCTGGTGAATGTTCTGGACTTCAATTAACTCCATTAAATTCTAATTCCTGGCACAAGTTTTAAAAGACCAGATTAGAGAATATAAAACCTAGCGTGTTCCATGCTTTTATATAATATATAAATTATAATGTATCTGACAACAGATAAATCCTTCCATAAGACTGGGTTATTGGAATACTAATTGCCAATTTTCCTACTCTGAGAGCAAGAAAAAGTCAGAACATTGGTAAAATTAAATTATTTGTTTCAATAAAAACACTTTCTTTCTTAACAGCACAGATTTGGCAATAAGATTTTATATAACATCATTGACACCTGATTGTGTTTCACCTCCAATTTCTTTAATCCTGCAAGGTAAAAAGCTAATACTTACGAAAGGGGCCTGCAATTAGTGCCCAAGTTTCAATTATACACTTTCCTATTTGGCAGCAACAAGTCTGGACTTGTGAGCCATTTTCTTCCTTCAAATCATCACGTTAAAGGAAGATAGGAACCTAGAGATGCTTTTAGCGCTTAAGTATCTGTTTATTCTTGAATGCTGCAGATCATGCCCTGTCTAAGCATTTTGCATTTCCTTGTACTGCCAGGGAAAACCCCACACTTTTTCACCCTCTTTTCCAGAGCTGAAAATAACACAAACAACAGTAGAACCAGTAATTACTGAAAACAGTCAAGTTGTCTTAACATTTTAGCTGCTACCTTTCCAAATTCCTCTCCCCTCTACCTTGCACAGGGTCATACGTACATGCATCAAGTTGTGGTGTGTTTAATATGGCTACATTCTGAAAGGATTGTGCAACTTAAAGGAATAACAGCAGAAAACAGAGGACGATGCCCCTAAGCCTCACAAAGTATCAACTCCCTCTCTTAATTGTATTCTGGAACGTGCAGGTAGTTTTTAATAAAAAGAAACTTAACTTGTCTAAGAATTTAACATGGGATCATCATCATCATAATAGAGACTTCTGGAAAAGTTGCTGAAGTTTTTCATCCCAGGTCTATGACAAGACAATCCTTTTTTTAAGGTCACAAAAAACAAACGTATAATCAGACATACAAAAGGCAACAAAACACTCGTACTCACCAAAAGCTACTTTTGCTTCTGAGTAGCAGTTCAACGACATGCACTTTGCCAAGGGATCTATCTCCCCAAATGACTTCTAATATTTCAAAAGCTCACAAGCAAAAACATGTCGCATCTCTTTCGTCCTTATCAACAGCAACAAAAAAAAGGGGGGAGGGGAGATGCAGAAATTTTTTTCCTTGCTCCAAAATCACACCGATTTGGAAAACAGAACAGCAATATTTAATTTTCGACCAGCAACAGGTTTGGAGAGCCAAATACCCAATAAACCATACCATTGACACGTACCTATTTGACCCAATTAATACTCATGTAAAAAATTCCTTATCAGATGCTATTTTCTAAGACTTATTTTACCTGTATTTGACACATCTAAAAATGTGCTAACGCTACTGTTGATTTTACTGGAAAACCACTGGAGAGATGCTGTAGCACACTTGCTCTAAGACACCGTTGCCAGTTTCATCTCCAAGTAGAACTACTTCTATGTGTGTACATCTACACAAATATATATCCACAAATATATACACATACGCAGAGGATCTGAGTGCCTTCTCGCTAGCTCATAAAGAATTTCAACAGAAATTTAAGTATCCAATATGAATTCACAGATTACTTTCTGTAAATAAGTAATCTGGAAGGCTGGGGGGGGTTGTTTTGAGCAAACGATCGCTTATGGGAGATCAGCAAATTGTGATCTCCCCAGAAGACAGTGGTGAGCAAGTGTAGGGTGAAAGCCTCCAGAGATGCAGCTGAGCATCCAACAGCCCTTCCCTTGCACGCTGAACTCCTCACACCTCAGCACTGACAGAGAACCAGGACAGCACTAGGACTAGAGAACTGCAAATTGAAGTCTGAAAATACTCAGTTTTCAGCAAAGACTCTCCCCGTTCATCAGAGCTTGTCTTTATGTGCCACCAAAGCATTAAGCTTGCTAATCTCCCAAGCAGAGGGAATTGCTATTAAAAATGCTATTTAGACAGACAGGCTTCTATGAAACTCTGCTACACAGGCTCATCAAACTCATTAAAAGTAGCTTTAAGTCCCGGGCTCAGGAGTGTAATCCCTTTAAGAAACCTGCAGACTAGGCTGAGAGAACAAAGCTATGGTAGTTACTGAACTGAAAGATGTATGAGCCCTGCTCATCCCGCCGCCAGCACAGGTAAAGGGTACACCGCAGGGCCCATCTCTGGTAGCTCTGGTAACAGCCTGTTGCACACCAGCTCCTCCCCACTCCGAATTCAAACACAGCAGGGGAATAACCTCTTGGGAAACTACACACAGACTCTGTGTCTTTTAGTTGAACAGCAGAAAGGATGCTGCCACGCAGCAGCGTCAACCCTTCATCCGGAAACACCTCCCCTTGTCGTCTGTATTATGTCAAGGGATAAGTTCTCTTTGAGCTGGCATAGTATAAAATTAGTGACCAACCTTAATGGACTAACAGGAGATGGCTCGAGTGTGCCCCCCTCACCAGCGGGGTCAGCATTCGGATGGGCAAGGCGAGCACGGACGGGATACCACCTTGCACAGCCTCATAACAAACCTCCCCCAAGAGCTACAAAATGCTGAGCCATGGCCACATGTTTGAACAGTCCTGAAAACTGACCTTAAACTTACACACATGGGTGTAAAGCAACTGGTAAAGCCGATTTCCAGGTTACTTGCTGCCTACAAAGCTGTTGTGGCCCATGGGGAGACTGAAAAAATCCCCCCCCAAGTGCTAAGGCTGTGAGGAGACAACGTCACAGGCACCTCATTTACAGAGGGAGGACAACAAAGGCTGTCACTTGGGAAGGCTGCAAGAGTCACAGAAAGCAGCCTTCTGCACAGGACAGCCCTCAGCGGAGGGAGATGCTGGGGAAGTCACGGCACAGGGATGTTTCCGTCACTCAAGGTCCTGAACAGGGAGCAGGACTACAAACTGCTGCGTAAGCTGTACGCACCCAGCTGACCATCAACTCAAGGACTGGGAGAAAAACCTATGGCATGAAAATCTGATAGCAGTTTTTTTAGGTAAATGTAACAACGCATCCCTTTGAAATGCCACCAGGAGGCTGGACACGAAGATTCCCGGTACAGTGACTAGACAAAATGTAAAACCATGAAATTAGAAGGTTCCCGATGGGGTCAAAGCAGTAAAACCAATTCTGATTAAGTTGCATTACCAGACAGAAGCAGGATCTCAATAATTTACAGCCAGAGACAGCGTAAGTGTCCATTAGCATTAGTGTCGATGGATGTATGCTTTCTCTTTTTCCACATTTTTAAGGCCTCTGAGACCACGTCTGGGTTTCTGTCTTTCCCTCTTCCTCGCTCTCAAGAGCCATTGAAGTAAAACCCTTTCCCTTCATGCAGAAGAGAAGCCTCGCTCTTTGCATCCCCAACACCCCCAAAGAGTAAGAAAGGAAGAAGGCAAGATTATTTGACGTGAATCTGGACACAGTAAATAGTCTCTAATGGTTATCTAGCAGACAAAACTCAGGATCATTTTAAAAAGTTACGAGGTCAGACATGATCCAAATTGGGGATGAAGACATCACAGCAGGATGCTCTTCAGATCTGTCAGTGGCTCTTAAGTTTAAGAAGAAAGGATCTGGATTTTTACTTTTATTTCTTAAATACAGTTGCCTTTCAGCATGAGCAATCTTGAAAAGGGCAAACCCGAGGCCAAATGAAAATGCAGCATGAGGTACTACTAAGGGAAGACAAAAAAATAAACTAGATCAATCATTACAGAAAACTCATGATATTAATGGTGTCTAAACCTCCATCAATGTGCTCTTGCCCTTTTTTCCCTCAGAAACCAGTACAGAGTAGCTAAACTCATTTGTGCCTTTTTCACTAACGAGCGCTGCACATCCCACTTTGATATCTCTTTGCTCCCAGAAATGATTACCTTAAGAGTTAGAACTAATTTGACAAAAATCTGTTCTGCATGATCACCCCCAGCTTCTGGAGGTTTAAAGAAATCATTGCAACACATTTACTGGCAGGCTGGAACTAGCTATCCATCCAGTCTCCACCAAAAACAGATGAGGAAGACTATTTGGGTAGAGGTTTGGATTTTAGTTTTGAAATAGCTGCTTTATTTCAAGGTATCTGCATTTTCTTATGTATGTTTTTGAAAGGAGTCATGCAAAGTTTCTCCTCTTGCTCCCCTAGATTCTAGGGACTGAGGTATTTTCAGACTGTACACCGAAATAAAAAAAAAAAATAATCACAAAAGAAACTGGCACTAGGGTTGCAAGACCATAGTGATGTTTTGTCTTGCCCATGTCCCCAGTCTGGGGGCGGACAGACCAGCCCTGCACTGGTCCTAGCTCCCGGTGGCAGGAGATGAAGGCACCGTCCCCTCAGAATGAACGATGACCATTTCCCTTCTCTTTTTTTCTTCCCTGATGCCTCTTCCTTTTCCCTGATGTTTTCAAGCAAGGAAGTGGAGGGTAACAAGCTGCCAGCCACTCCTCTGGCTGACTAGCACCAGCCACCCAAGAGGTGGTTGTGCGATTTTGTATATAGAAAGCTTGTAAAGCACTTTAGGAAGCTGCAGGATGAAAAGGACTATATAAACGTAAGATATTATTATTATTAAAGCAGTGATCTGACAAGAAGAGACAGCTTTTCAAATCTGTACAACAGCTTGAGCTGAAGAGATCAGGGAGTCCAATTTGAAAAAATAATAATTTGAAACGAATTTCAGGATTAGAAGTGGCAGCTCTTTTGTGGATTCTCCATGGCAGGTAAATTTAGTAGGCTACTTTAATTTTGCATCGTTTTAACTCCTGGCAATGTCCTGTGCATTGAATCTGACAGAGAGACAGAGTGTTTGAAGCTGTCGTGGCTACATTTTAGTCTCCCAATTTTACAATCAGTGTTTGAATCTGCTGCTACAACTCCAGCTACAGAGATCAGAGGCTTATCAAAGAGGCATCCATTTCAAAGCCAAGCAGCAGCTTTGACTTCATTCCTTCAATGCTTAAAATTCCTGAAAAAGCAGACGAACATACCACAAAAACAGGTCTGAAGGAATTCTCTCTATCGGTCATAAACCTATTTCAGTATTCATTTTTTAAGGATCTATTTTGGTCTCGCGTAAAATGAGTGTGTTTAGCAGAGATAATCCTCTCAACAGGTGAGCTTAATATATGCCTTTTCCTGTAACTGAAAGTATATTTTAAACTGGCTTATTGCTTTATCAAGCATTAATTGAAGAACTACTAATACCAGTCACCTGATTACTTTTTTTTTTCGGACTTGTCTTCCCTTTCCTAACAAAGCAGCACTTCATTTCTTTATTGCTGCCCTTATTTTACCTGCACAGATGAACCAAGAGCGCTGAGGGCAGTGATGTGTGTTGCCTGCAGTTCAGTGGCACGGCTTAAAGCTGTATCATGGCTGGATGGGGCTTTGTTGCTCACATTCAATTTGATATTAAGCGGAGTTTCAGCATTCACGTGATTGACACTATTACCCACCTCGTCAGCATCCCCTCGTGTCCAGCCTGGATGGACCCTGCTCCCATGGGACACCTGCTGCTCTGCACTGGGAACGTCCCCGCAGAGGGCACAGCTCGAGGAGAGGAGCAGAACACACAGGGAGAAACCCTGCCAGAAGGGAGTTAACTTTCACTGCTGTCAATGCTTCCTTTTAAGCTAGAAATATGCTTTGTCCGTATTTGCCAATATGGAAGAAAAACACACTTCAAGAATCTGAGCATTTTTCTTCCTTCTCTTCATAGCGACGCTGCACAAGAACTGCCCACGCGCTGCCTGGCATCGAGACCTTCGGCCACTCACAAGAACCAACTGCTCCCTCGGTTTTTGCTGGAAAGCAAGAGGGGATTCCTACGGAATGCCAAAAGGGATGTGCAAACCTGATCCGAGATCCTCCAGCGGACACTGCCCAGCCTGGGATGGCTCCACAAGGCCCGTGCAGGAAGCAATGGAGAGCATTTCAAGAGTGTCAAGTGACTTTGGCATTCTGATAGGCACCGCGGTGACATGGGCAAACCCGGCTCTTACCGAGTGGGTGCAGGTGATTGCAGCCCTAAGCCCACCTCTACCTTCTGCCTTTCACCCCAAACCTACTGCGTCTTATTTCCCTGCTCCATTTCTTCAGCTGCAGGAGTTAGAGGCAAAGGGGATGATCAGCAACAGGTTAATTTGTCTGATTAAGCCTTCGGAGAGCTGGCATTTCACACTGATGATACGGCACGGTCCCCGGCGCCTTGCTCGGCCAGGCAGCTTGGGAGGAAGCCACATGCTCCTGAGCCCAGGGCAGCAGCCGGGGAGCACACGAAGCCACACTGGAAAGCCACAGCCAGACCAGCAAAAGCTACTCTGCAGGTGCAGGCATGCCCTAAAGTGAAGAGTTCAGCTCTTGGTGCTCACATCACTTCTGACAAACAGGACGGAGAAGGCTTAACACATTCAGGCGTTTTTAAAAAGCACTCCCAGCACTATCTTGCACTAAATGAAAGCTTCACTTTAAAACAACCTTTTAAAACACCAGAATGTTTACAAGTCCTTCTCCTCGCAGAACAGCTCATTTATCAGCATTCAGGCTGTACACAGGAATTTCTTTTGTGATATCCTGCCCATTAAAAGGCCCCTGATGCCCCCCCCCCCAACACTCCGACCAACCAATGAACCTGACATACGCTTCAGAAACCCTTTAAAGCACAGTTATTTACCCGGCAGGAAACAAAACACAAAGAAAACCACAGGAGAAGTTTTTACAAGGTGTGATGATGCTGGACCTACATCGGCCAATTCAACAAACCGGATCGCTTTTATTTATGAATCAAAGCAGGTGATAGTTTTCATTGCTTCCTCTATTTCAGAGAAAAGATAGAAAACAGTTCTTTTTAGGCAGAAACAAAACAGTTTTTAGGCAGAAGGGCATGTGCTCGTGCAGGTGCTTAAGAGCTTTAATCTTTAAGAGTAACAGTCAATGAAGGGATCCTCCAGGTCTGTATCACGGTGGTAGCCCTGAATCAGGGTGAGCACCTACAACCAGCAAAGCGCACCCATAAAGCTCATTTCCAACTCAATGGACCAGTCAGCCCCATCTTTGATGCTGAGGACTGGTCCAGCGCTGCAGTTTCCGATAACAAAAAAAAAAAACCCTTTCATTTTAATAAGTCAGTTAAAAGAAAATAATACAGAAATACAGGCATAAATAAGCATCAGTGCTTTTAAAACCTGTGAAACCACAATTTTATGGTTTTAAACAGAGACAAGGTGGGATCGTGAATGGTAGCAACATATTTCAGATGAAAGCTTTCACGCAGATGAGAAATAGTTACAGGAGTTGGAACCTGAGTAACTACAGTTGCATTAAATTATTCCATCTGCAAGTCCATTAAAAATTGTTAATGGTTTTGTACGGCTTTTATATTTATTGGGTGGGTTTATTCCTATGTGAGTCATACATATTTATTACCAGGGTCCAGATAATGGTTATTAATAAAACTTCTTTTATTTGCATACTGTCTTGATGCTGGCTTAAATATTTACAACTTGACTATAAAATGAAAGAATGCTCCAAAATTATAAATAGTCTTAGGGATGCAGCACAACTTTACTTCTTGTACTTTATTACTTTTTTTGGTGTTAGGTTTTTTCAAAAATGGAAAAACCCAACCTGGTAAACCTATTCCTTTACTCAAGTCTAAACAGCACTAATTCTTTCAAAGCTTTAAAGCACAATTTGTGTTGAGGAAGTAAAGAGGAGATCCAAAGCTGCAGCAAGCTAGTTTTTATAATTAAGCAAATACATGTATTTCCACACATAATTATGAACAAAAGCTCAGTATTAAAATAGGTCCACTGAAGCCCTGGAATTGTGCCTGCCAACGAAAACACCTACTATGAATTTAGTAATGGGTTATGCAAACATAAATTACAGGGCCAGACATTTTAAAAGGAAAAAAAGCTGATTTATTGTCACACTGGAGACACGGCAGGATAGAAGCACAATTTCATTTTTCCATATATTCATCAACGCTGCAGATGTGTTAATGCAAAAAGAATTCTAAAATAAAAACGGCTCTCAACTGCTCCAATTCTCAAATGTCATTTAATTTACTTAAAAATGATTACCAGGAAGCTCACTTTTTTTTTTCTTTGTTTTAAGCAAGCAAAACATACTAAAAATTTTGGGAAGAAAACAGGTTTTAAGAGCATTTTACAAATATTTCTCTCCCTAAACATTTACCTCAAGACTTCATCCAAAATCAACCACGAACGAGTGATGCTGCAGAAAGTTGGGGTATTTGTCTGGTTGGATTTGTTTGGGTTTGTTTGGTTTTTTTTAATCAGAAAAAGCTTACAACTACAATCCCTAACCCAGTCCTCTTGGTTCTGAGCATTTTCTCTCAACATATTAACCGTTTCTGGTCCTGTTTCAAGCAGATCCAACTTTTCACTTACCCACTGTCAGAGCAATTAAAAGAATCTCTTGTAACTGGCAACTATTATTAAAAGAGTTATTCATGACAACATAATCATTTTAAGGAGAACAACATGCTCCTTTAATTACACCTGAATGACTTTGAGGTGGTCCAGCAGATGAACTGAAGGTTCATCTGAAGGTTTACAGCATATTTGTTCACAAAGTAAAAAGGAAAAGTACTCATTGAAGATAGAATCACAGAACCATTCAGGTTGGAAGAGACCCTTGGGATCAGCGAGTCCAACCATCAGCCCCACTCTACAAAGTTCTCCCTTACACCAGATCCCCCAACACCACAGCTAAACCACTCTGAAACACATCGAAGGACGGGGACTCAACCCCTTCCCTGCCCCTCCCCGGGCAGCCTGTTCCAGGGTCTGACCACTCTTTCTGGGCAAAATACTTTCCACATGTTCAGCCTAAACCTACCCTGGTGCAGCTTGAAGCCATTCCCTCTCGTTCTATCGCTAATTCCCTGTGAGAAGAGACCAACACCATCCTCTCTCCAATGCCCTTTCAAGCAGTTGTAGAGAGGGATGAGGTCTCCCCTCAGCCTCCTCTTCCTTCAACTAAGCAGTCCCAGCTCCTTCAATCGCAATTCATGAGATTTGTTCCCTTATGAATCTTAAGATGCTTAATTATTTCTTTTTTTGATTAATAGACATAGGAAGGAAGAGCAGGTATCTTGCTGGCTGCTTAGTTTTAGAAGCTGAATCTTGAAAATGAGTCCAAACTATTGTTCAAATGGCTCAAAGCAAATTTAGGAACTAAACTTCAGACTTGCTTTGAGAGCACTCAGTTTTATCTTTGTGTGATCTATATATAAATTCCCAGTTTTACACTTACCTTTGTAAATAACGTAACGCAGAAGGTAGGAGTGGTTGTTTAATTGCTGGCACCACAGTGAGAGAAATCTCGGCTATTTCTGCTACAAAATCGAAATATTTTCTCTTATAAAACCAGCCAATAATGCATTCAGTAAATCGTGTTACCTGCCTTAATGCGCACTCATTTAAACTACAGCCCTTCTCCAGGAGGAAGGATGACAAATGCTCTGTAAGACCCAGGTTTTCCCTTCAAGTTCTGACCTTGAAAACGTTCTCCCTTTTTAGAGGTCCCTCCCCTGTCCCAGCCGCTGGCTCTGGCCACTTTCCAAATGGGTCAACCCTGGAAAGTTCAAGCAAAGGCAAGTACAACTTGAGCAAAACAAACTATTTGCTTTGCATTGTTTCCTTCTTAGTGACAAGAGAAATTGGTAGTGGCATCGAATGTTTAACAAGAGAGATTAATCTGTAAATATTTGCTTACAAGTATGTCCCTGTGTAAACCACAGCCTCACCAAAAATATCCCCCATTCTCCTTTCCTGCAGAGGAAATACAGCACCCTTGACATGACTGAAATCTAATCCCTGCAACTGATGTTGCTCGAAGAAAAATGCATTCTTCAACTGTCAAGCACATTTAACCAGAAAAAATGCTTAAATAGAATAAATCTAAATTACTAGGAGCGTGTGACTTCTGAGTAATTAATTTCTTCAACTACTGCAACTTGCTCAGTTGAATCACATGTGTCTCCCTCTTGAATATTTTTGGAACTCTTGAATAAAGTAATCACCCATATATTTTCGGCTTGATAAAGAGACTTTTGAGGTAAATGTGTTGCAGAAAATTGATTTAAGGATATTCTGAAAGAAAGCTGAGATAGAGACAGTAATGCAAAGGGTCCTAGATCATGTTGGTTCAGAAAAATGCTTCAAATTCAACTTCTCAGCACAGTAATGTATAATGCACAGTCATTACTTCTGCAGGTCAAGGGAATTATTTTCTTAGATTCCAGACCTTTACAAATGCTGTCATACAGCAACACAATCACCTGTGAAATCCTACATGCTAATAATCCCAAAAATCCGGCCTCATTTTGAATAAGGACCTTCTCAAGTCCTGTTATCTCCTCACACATTCTCCAAGGTTGTGCAGCCCAGCAGCTGGCTGCCCAGCTCCCACCTCTGCTGCCACTTCTGATGGAAAATAAACCAGAACCAAAGTTTTACCAAACCCAGGATGCCAGTTCAATCAACAAACCACCCAAGAGCTTGGGGAGGGGAGTAGAAATATTCACAGCTGTATTGTGCCACGGGAAAATTGGGCAATTTAGGCCAAATAAAGACTTACATATTAAAAAAAAGGTTTGTTCCTGGCTTGGATTTGCTGTTCCTCAACGCACCGAGCTTCAAAAGGACCACCAGGAGCATCAAGGAATGTGTGCACACAAACAGCAGGGGAGATGCCATCTGCCAGAGAGCCTGGCTTCTCTTTTTGTGGGTGATAAAGACAAGGGTTTTTTTAAAAAAAATTAATAATGACTAGTAATTATTGAGTGAGAATTGTCAACGTGCAGAAAAATAGAGGTCAGTTTTCTGAGAATGCTAGAAAAATCCAACTGTGAAGTATGAATTAGTGTTCCCTTAGTTCCAATAAAGTAAAAAGTCAGCAAGAGATCACAATATAGGAAAAAAAGCATCAGAACCACTGATATTTTTCCTATTAACAATTAGTATATGCTAAGTCAATTATGCATTAAATAATGACAATAACGTTATTGAGAACTCATGAATCAGGGACCTCCAGGATACGCTTTGATCTGATTTAACCTAACTGACTCCACAAAACTAGTTTTTCAATTCCGTTTTAAGACATGGAGCTCTATTCTATTATTTTCCTGCCAAAAGTCACATAGGAATAATCTACTATTTCATTTAGCTTTTGAAATAACAAGCCTTTCAGTATGAATTACCATAAACAGCATTTACCTCACAAACAGAACCTCTTCAGAAACTGGCAGTATTCAATAAAACCAGTGAAAGGGAGGGCATGGCACCTAAGCATCATTATGCTAAAGGAGAGGTATTCATCTTGGTTTCAAACCCCCAAGATAAGTCATACTTCTCTCCTCTTATAACTTGGTTTTTCATGGAAGGAAATGGTGATGTTTTAACTCAATAAGGAGAGTATCCTATATATTTAGCATTTGACTAAGGTTTTAAGTATACGAAGATTCTCAAAGATACAAACCTATTTTATAATAGTATTAAACATTGATAATTACATTTGAACTATAGCAATTAATAGAAGATACTCTTTTTGAACAAGCTGCTTAACTGCAAATGAATTTCTTCCGAACAAAAATATCTTAAAATCTCCTTTTCAAAGTCATGGGAAGAGAGAAAGAAGGGAGAACTTAAGCAGAGTTTCTCTTCCTCATCTTCTTCCTGAAATATTTTTTAAGTAATAAGTCAGGAAATACACAGAAAAGAGGTATTTTTGTTCATTCCCTACAATGCACTGAGACATTACTATTTACAACCTGCATTAAGATGCATCATGCTAACTGTGTCACGTATGTTCCTCTATATGCAGGATCCAAAATTAACAGGATTCTCACATGTTCCAGCAAAGGGAGAGGAAGGAGCAGCCTCACACACTATGTGCTGTCAGGCACGCTGGGAAAGCAAATTCAAAAAATTAATTAATTAAAAGAAAAAGGGAGTAGAGCGACCCAGCTCTAGATGGCAGCAAATCAATATTCACCCCTGTGTACACAGACACCGAGAGCATCAACTGTTTCCAAAGACACTGTGTATTTTCAGCAGTTTTTCTAGGCATGTTATTATTTCCACTTTGTTACACAGGTCAGTCCAAAGCTGTTAGGAACCAAAAGCTGTTTGGAACCAACTACAATTGACTACCCACAATCAGAAAAATACTCCTGACTTGCAAGGCCTAATTCAACCTGCAGAATTAACAGCCTTCTTTTTTTTTTTTTTTTTAAACTTGATTTGATTATCTTTGGCTGTAGAGATTGGATAATTCAATAGAAAGATCCAGAAACACTGGTAACTGAGTATTTAAGAATTTTAAATTTGGGGAAAAAAAAGGAGCCCTTGCATAATTACTGTGTTCATTTCCTTTAATTAGTTCTGACTGGCAACTAATAGTGGTTTGAGTTTTTCTTTTTTTTCCTTAAAAAGGTGCATCACCACAATTTGTAATGTCATGAATAAAACTAATTTTTTTGTTATAAAAAGTCCTACAGGCTCATCTTTCTTCCTCTTCCACAGCTGCGGCGCTGCGGAGGCAGAAGCCAGCAGGACAGGGACGACGGCGACCGCTGAGGTACGGAGGGCAGCAAAGGAAGGCGGGTTTTACATCGGGCAGGTAATGTCACTCATTAGAGAGCCACCAAGGCAGCACAGCACTGGTCACGTAAAGCGATATCCAGAGTGTAAAGAGATGGGAAGTGGCGGGACTGACTCCCGTGGAGGCACACAGGGGAGCGCAGGGAGCGCACCCCGCAGCGCGGCACCCGCTGGTCCTCGGTGCCAACGTCGCTGTCACAGCGCAGAACTTCTATCTACTTAGAAAAGTGCTCGGGGTCAGCAGGCAGCCACATCCTTTCAGTCAGTGTGAAGATATGCTTTTCATACGCTCATTTATTTTCTTGTCCCACACCTTACAACGTTCCATTTTCCATAGCATTTTAAAGCTATTTATTGGAGAACATACTTACGCTGCCTAGGTTTCAAGGTTTCCCCACATCCTTCCATAACTCTGCCAATCCAGTCTTTCATCTGCTTTACAAAATACAGATGTCAATTTGAGCATTTAAAGGTAATCTCGACTTCTAAATCTCACCAGTAGGGTACATCTGCAGCCCAGGAACAGGAAAGGGCAACAACGGTGAGGAATCATCACCTCAACTTACCATTGGGGAGAAAACCCAAACGGTGACCAAAATACAAGCTCACAGGGTAAGCACCTGTACATATGTACATAATGTATATAAAAAGTATATATTTTTATCTATGTTTTATGCAGGCACATCACAGCTGCCTGACTTTTTAGAGCTCGTGCTCCCACATTAGAAAACTAGGATCTTAATTTCCCAAGGGCAGCCGGCCCGGGGATCCCTGGTTAGCATTTTGTCTCGTGCTCAGTTTAATGGCCCGTGTTTCAGGTGAGCCTGGTGACAACCCACACAGCTCAGCAATTATCCAGTTCGTACAGCTAAATCATCAAGGAAAGCAGTGCAGAGTTATCAGTTAAACTGGCTTAACTATTACTGTCTTCCCTCTCCATGAGTATTTAACAATTACATATTACTCATTTACAAAGTCTAGGCATATGCAGTTATTTGTTGGCTGACATTTTTCACTACTGGTGTCAACTACCTTAAAAACATGCACTACTGGAAGGATTAGATAAGATTTTCAATGTTTAGAACAGAAACAGGAAAGTAAAAGTAGTTACTCAGCTAGGAACCTGGGTAGAGACAAAAGGTGAAGTTATCAACATTAGGAAGCATCTTCACTTTGTGCCAAAAACTAACCTGTGCATCTTTTAGAGGCTGAAAAAAAAAATAAATCTATATATAAATTCTCAACAGATGGTCATTCAAACATTTGCTTATTCACCCTGGCATTGCCATACCAGGACATGATGAATTAGACTGAGAATTTCACCAAGGTTAAAATACCCCAAAAGTATCACAGCCAGTTAGTCACAACAGTTCAGGAATTATCACTCTGAGAAAATAATCATCTGGTGCGGGGTGGCAATTCACATGATATATTTTGAGATGTCTTCCAAGTAACAGTCATGTAAAATTGATGTTTCAAGTAATCTCCTGACCAGTCTCAGCCTTCTGCCGCAGCTGCTCAGGATGAAACAAATTGAGACTGAAAATACCCCAAAACATCTATGAGCAGTGGGCCTTAAAAGGTGTGATGAGGTAAAAAGTATTATTTAATAATAGGAATTAAGAACTCTTTGTAAAAGTTTTTACATGTAGCAATCACCACAGAATTTTCTGTTCTCCTAAGGTTCCCAAACATGAGAAGCTTCATCCCAGAGTCGCCTCCCAATATGCCAAGTCAGAAATAGTATTTTTTAACATTTTTAAAGACCAAAAGCCTAAGAGTCACTCCTATAAATGCGACGATATCATATCTCTTTGGCAGCGATTTGATAATTTGCAAGGCAGGCAGAACTGACCCAAATAGACCTGTCACAGTTTTTAAAGTAAAAAGAAACAGAAGTATAAATATCCTCAACTTCACTAGTCATTTTTTTCGAACCCTTTTCTGCTAGGCAGGAGACTGCTTGCAGCAGGGATTATGGAAAGTCTAGAGGACAGCAATGGACAGGAAAGTCAAGGCAATCGACACTTGTCTCCTGATTTATGGCAAGACGGGCTGCAGCAGCGGAAAAGGGACGCTGGAACCAGCTAAACTGCTACTGCCCTGACAGGGCCGCATGCTGAGTGAGAAAGAAAAGGGAAAGAAGAATTCTGAAACAAATTGTTACATTTAACAATTCCAGCTTTGTGGGTTTGGGATTTTTTTTATACCAAGAAAGTTGTTACTTCATCGTGGAAATTTAAACTAAGCCATACACTGGTCAATTTATCTGAAGAAGGGTTCTGCAGGCAAGCTAGATTTCTACTACAGAACTCTTTTTTTGTTATTAAAAGGAGCATGTTTGTACTTTTAGTAACATAAATGTATCAGTCTGCAAATGCCAGCGGCTTGCTGTGAGTCTCCTGTACACCTCAAGGATGCTTTCACAATACAGGGTAGGGTTTTCAGAGTTGCAGTTTTGGAAAAATCCAGTCGAGTCATTAATAATCCTGCCTGTCTCCCAAAACTGTCTGAGCTTTGAGAAGTATTCCCAGACTTCCCTTCATTTGGGGAGTGGAGGTAGGGTTTTTTCCTCCTCCAGTAAACTTCTGCTCCATAAAAATGGCCAAAAGAAATCACCCAGAAGCGAACCCAGGAACGCACGATCAGCTGGGAGCTGGCAGCTGGAGCCACGTTCTGAAGAATCTGTCATTTTCCTCACAGGACAAAAAGGAAGGTAGCAGGAAACTCAAGTAAGTCTTGTAGAACAAACTTAGGCTTCTAGCAAACAATTTAAGAATGTGGCCCCAGAAGTCTATTTATTTTCTGGATTTTGTATAATTTTCTACTCCTCCTACATTCTTCCACTTCTCTCCTTCATCCCCGCAGTTTGTTGTCTTCTGCAAAGGGAATCAACTCGCTCTTCACCCTCTCGGAGCTACTGCTCTGAGATTCTTTTGCTCCTTTTAAGAAGTTCTGTTCTTTCAAACTGCAGTCCCCAAATTTTCCTCTTCCCCCACCCCCCACCCCAAATTAATTCCTGCCCTGCTAAGCCTCCTCTGGGCACCAGTTAAACCTCTCCCTTTCCCATAAGTCATTCCTCCTCCAACATTCCCTCTGTCATCTCCGGATCTTGCTTCTCCAGCATCTCCCCCCCTGCACCAGCAGGAAGCAAAGCAGGATCTGCTACTTGAGAAGCAGCAATGAAGGCTGGGAGAGAAGCAGGAGGTGGCTCTTCCAGGAAGGTACTTGGAAGGAACCAATACTCGTCTATCAGTCACCTGGAATGGACCTGGAAAGCCTAGAACATTCCTGGATGAACAGATTGCTGGCAATCATCAAGGGGGAAGCCAGCACAAACCAACCAACCAACAGCACCTTACGTATTGCTGTGCATTCGTTGCAGTTAATAAAATCACTTTATTCCAACCCTAACCCCTCTACATGTAATTATTTTTAATTTTTTTTTTTTTTTTTTTACACAATTACACATACAGGTGCAGACACACAGCCTGCACACATTAATGGGAGCCTGGAAGAGTTCAAATGCTCCCAGCTTCCTACACCCGGAATTCACCTTTCCGAGGTCTGCCGAGCATCGGTCCCTACACCTTTCGCACACCAGCTGCTGCGCGCGAGGCACGTCCTCCAAGTGGAGATTTCCAAAGAGCTCAGCACTGACCTTGTTGCATTTCCAGCGAAATCAACAGCAGAACTTAATTTGATTTTTGATGGAAAAATGAGCATCTTTGAAGTTATGCCCTTGATACAGATTTAGTTAGGCAGCGAAATGTCACTTTTTACATCCAAGTGCTAAGAGACTTTGGATTAGGAAAGAACTTTTACTTTTCTTTTTTTTTTTTTTTTGCAATTCTCCAGGTCTTACAATAGCACAAAATTTAGAAGGAGCCTGATGCGAAATTTAGAGCAAAACCTGCCTGATGAGAAAGCCACAGATAAGCAGCCTTAGTTTGGATGGTGGATTTAGCAATACATACAAGGAAATCATGGGGAAAAAAAACGTTAAGAAAGAAATCTCATTGAAGTAGGCCTCCTGCCACCCACTACTGCAGGACACTCAACAGGCTGGAAGAGCGTTTCTCCTTACCTCTGGAGTGTTTTTCTTGAACTCGCGACTTTGCTCAATAAGTTTTTTCCGAGACTGCTCACTTTCATCTTGCCGGTTAGCCAATATTGTTGCTGTGGCATCGAGCTCTCTCTGTCAAAAAAAACAAAACAACAACAACAAAATAAAGAAGCTGTGCTTAGAGCTCTGTTTCTTACAGGAGTAAAACCAGAAGTTCATATACATCTACCATGTCATTTGGAATATCAGGACAGTTGGACTACAGAGCAGTACAGAACAAAGCCTCAAGGTTCCAGAAATCCGACCCCCAGAATAACATCAAATGAAGTTCTACAACCATTTGGATTCCCTCTTGCAACCAAAATGTCACCATTTTTCCCAAAAGCGTTACCATAGCGTTACACAGGACAGCAGCAGTGACGCACACACCCCCCTCCTAATAACTTCCCAAACCCACTGAAGTTTACACACCTTGGCCATGTTCAAGCCAGGTTTATTTTCACCTTCCTGCTTTCTGAGATAATGATTAAGGGATTGGAGCATCTCCCTTAGGAGGAAAGGCTCAAAGAGCTGGGACTCTTGAGCCTGGAGAAGAGAAGGCTGAGGGGAGACCTTATCTGTGTTTACAAGTATCTAAAGGGTGGGTTGAAGGGGGATGGAGCCGGACTCTCTTCAGTGGTTCCCAGTGACAGGATGAGGGGCAATGGGGACAAGCTGGGACATGGGAAGTTCCATTGAAATATGAGGAAAAACTTCTTTGGGGTGAGGGTGGCAGAGCCCTGGCAAAGGCTGCCCAGGCAGGGTGTGGAGCCCCCTTCTCTGGAGACCTTCAAGCCCCTCCTGGATGCAGACCTGAGTGACGTGCTCTGGGCAACCCTGCTTTGGCAGGGGAGTGGGACTGGGTGAGCTCTAGAGGCCCCTTCCAACTCTGACAATTTCATGAGTCCGTGAAAAGAAGTTACGATTACCTCAAATATTGGTTAGCTTTATATTTCAGCCATTGCTCAGCTTGGCCCAAGTGCATTATCCCCATCCCAGTTTTTTCACTCAGGGCCATGCTGCCAAATGTCACCAGAACAGACTGAACGGGTCAGTTATCAGTGCATAAATCAACAATACTCAATCTTCCATTTCAGTTTATTCCTTTTCTGCAGTAATACCATGTAACATGAAAAAAAACCCTAAAGGCTGAAGCCTCCACTCAGCTACATGCATCATTCCCCAAGTCACTTGGGGTTATAACCAAGAATTAGTTAAGAGGAATTTGGCACTGTTTTCCCCCCTGACTAATCTAAAAGGAGAAAAACCTGGCCATGAGAAAGAAGCACATGAAAAGTGAGAACAAGAAGACATAAAACACTTCTCCTCTGCATCCACCTTCATCACATCACCCTGCCAACATGCCTCCCGCCGGCATCCAAAAGCCCCTATATTCTCCAGTAAACCTGCTGCGCCACTGGCAGTTGTTGGTAACTCAACAACTTCTGATGGACCAGAACAATAAAACCAAGCCTGTGACCTCCTGTCTGGTCTAATTCTAGGTCCCCAGTAGTTGGTCAAGTCACTGATCAAGTCACCTCTTGCCACCACCACACACAAAACCACAGCAGAAGTAAAGCAGATTTGGTTACTACTGGATGGTTGGCATCAAAACTTGACTGTGCATGGGGCCATATACACTCCCTTGTGGAAGCGGGCACCCAGTATGGGGAAACAAAATAGGAAAACAAAAGGTGTGCCTCTTCCCATTTTTGTGGAGGAGTTAGAAGTAGCACCAGAGAGCAGGTACCAACAGGACACCCCCTAAACCCCTGCTCTGCAAGTTTAAAAAAAGAACGTACACAAGTAGCAGTTCAAAAGTAAAACACAGTTCAGCTCCTGATTATTTTTTTTTCTCCTGACTACTCTATGCAAAAGCCTAAATTCCAAATTCTTAGTTGTATTTTTCTATGGGTAAACCCTGTAACTGAAGGACTGGACGGACGTGTTTTGTGTGACTCCACAGTATGACCTTCTGCACTTACCAGCTCAAAAGGATCGGTACTTTTCCCCCTCCTGTAGGATTATCACAACAAAACTAAGAGACTGGGTGGGTTTTTTTTCTTCTATATATATGTGGACCATAGTTATCTAAATCCTTGGAAATAAGCTAAACATGACAAATAGATTTAAAGCCTGGCAGCATGCTGGAGCCAGTGACCTAAATATTGTCACTGTAGTTCTTAAAAAACCCTCTATTTCTGACTTTGAGGAAAAAAAAACAGGGCAATATGTCCACCAGATCTTGGTTTGGAATTCTGTAACATATGTGAAATCTATTGCAGAAAAGTGGGAAATACTTAACAGTTGGATAAACCACATTTGAAATTCATCCCAGCTAAGTTTATGCAAGAAAAAAGAGCAACAGAAACCAATGTGGTTAAGCAGTACTATAAAGAGCAATATAACGGCTAAGCAGAAGGCTTTTAAAAAATATAAACAATCTGGTACGGCCAGCAACTTGGAAAACTATATTTAAAAAGGAAGCACACATTTAAAGCAAAGCAAAGCAAACACAAATCACGAAGCAAGAGGGAATTTCAGCAGACCAAAGAATCAACTGTTGTGTTTTACAATGCAGAGTGCTAGCAAGCAACTTCGCACGCTGAAAAGCAGACTTTTAAAGACCTATACTTTTAAAGGCAATTAAGAAAGAGAAGAACTGACTAAAAAATAAATCATTTTTCATATTTTGTGCTATTATGAAGAGAGGAGCTGGGTAGCAAATGAAGAATAACCTTTGTGCCCTCGCTGCTTGATAGATGCTGGTGCCGCGATGGATTTACCACGGGCACCTTCCCATTACGTTCAGAATTCCTTCAGGGACAGGCCTGATAATTTCTCATGGCAAAACATTTCCTTACATGACATCTCCAGCACAGACATCGCCAAGGAGAAATGCCAGCACGCAACTACACGGAACTGCTTAACACTGGGGGCCGAAGCCCACAAGCTCAAGATCTTGCCCAGCATTTTCTGACAACAGATAGAGTAAGATACAGTTCCAGCTGAAGAGCAGTAGATACCCAGCCTCATATACAGGATCTGATACAAATCTACATACTAAGTCTTCAAGGTATGTCATAATTAATAAGCCCCAAATCACAAGTATTTGAAAAACGGCTGATGTTTTTTCCTCATTTGTTCTTAACCAGGTATAATGCAAGTTGCATTTATTTTAACACACTGGATTACAACTCACAAGTGTTAAAGGCAGATTTTTCATACTTAATCTCATAAGATATCCCAATTTTGTGAAAAATCAATGTGGCCAATGCATTATTTCTGCGAGCCAGCACATATTAAGGGGTAAGCAGCATGAACTTTGAGATCTCAAAGCTGACTAAGGTACAACTCCTCCCGAGCATTGCAACCCCCCTCTAAGAGGGCGTTGAGTGAAAGGAGATGTGACGCTGTGCAGGCAGAAGCCTACCAGAGTGTCCTTTGGAGCACAACAAACATTGGGGACCACGTCTCAGTATCCGTCTCCACACCTTTGAAATCAAAAAGGTTCCAAGGAAAAGCGAACAGAAACCAGGGCTCAAAGCTGACTCGGCTACCAAAAAAAAAAAAGGATTCAAAGCCTGGAAGCTTCAGTTCCACCGACCCAACACTGGCTAATAAACTTTCTGGCCCAAAATAGCCACCATTCAATTGCCCCTGCAAAAAGCAAGTTGCTACTTGGAGCACATATTGAGAGAGAACACACAAGACCATTATCCTTCTCCTTGCCCCAAAGTCCCATCGATTTAGGGCAGACACAGTTCACGCCAGAGATAACTAAAGAACCCTCCCCAGGGTTTCCACTTTGACCCATTTCAAGAAATTTATTGGGGGCGGGAGGGAGGCAGAGGGAAGAGAGGACACAAGACAGTCTTACGCTTTGAGGTGCAAGAGTCATTAAAAGCAATCTTCAGAAAACGAACATTAAAAGGTTTCTTTCACGTAGTATTAAATATATATCTACAACTTAGGAGGGTCGATCTGCGATCCATGGTAACAACAATCGACTTGAAAGGAGTTTGTCTTTTTTTCATGAATGTATTTCCAGGCTCTTTCAGGCTTCATGAAAGTATTTCCAGGCTCCCAGGAGCCTTCCCTGTTCATTCTGCCTCTGCCACCCCCATGCCACCGACTGTGGTGGCACAGCTGTGTGGGGAGCCACCACTGGGAAGTAAAGCCCGCTAAAAACATACCCCACATGTCCCCTCCCAACCTGCGTGGCACAGGTTCAGTTCCATGTTCCGTCCCCCTCCATGGCCAGAAGGTGTAGTACCATTACAAATGGGAGGTAGGAAATACAGCTGGAGGAAGGGGGGCTGATGAAAACCCCCCTTTTGATACCAACCTGCAATGAGGTTGACCCCAAGGTAATTACCATCCTCCAGCCTCGTTGCAGGCAGGTTTCAGGGTTGTTTTCTTTTCTGGCTGATGTGTCTTTCCCTACAAGATGCAGACCTTGACAATCATAGAATCACAAAATGGTTGGAGTTGGAAGAGACCTTAAAGACCATCCAGTGTCACCCCCTGCCCTGGACAGGGACACCTCCCACCAGACCTTGAACCCCTCCAGCGATGGGGCAGAATACAGCTTCTCTGGGCAATCCGGGCCAGTTTTCCTCACAGGAGAGATTTTCTTCCTCATATCTCATCTAAATCTCCCCCCCACTTTCAATTTAAAACAGTTCCCCCTCATCCTATCACTCCACTCTCTGATCAAGAGCCCTTCCACAGCTCTCCTGGTACTGGAAGGGGCTTTAAGGTCTCCCCAGAGCCTTCTCCTGTAATCACCCAGCCAGGGCTATGCCACTCACAACTGATGGGCTCAGCACCCCGAAGCCCCCTTCCCTTTTTCTTGCAGGAAGCCTCAAACCAGTCCTTCTGCCGTCCCAGCCCTGCAAGCAGATGGCTGGTGTCTCTTCAAGTTGACTCCCACGGGTTTTTTTTTTCTTTTTTTTTTCATACTTATGAAGTTTATGTTCTCTCATTCCAAAGGTAGAAGAAAGTGAACCTATATAAGCAGGGAGAAGCCTACGGTGCCAAGGCTGCTCGCTCCTGCCCTGCTCTGCCTATGTGAGTGAAACCGGACTAAGAAGGAGAATTTGTTTGAAAGCAAAGCCATGGGCAGAAGAGCGGGTTCCAACAGGGGGGCTTCAGGACCCAAGAAACCAAGAGGGTTCAGCACCCCAGTCCTCCCCAGAAGCTGCTCTAACCTAATCTATCATAACTAGTATTCAGTCTCTGCTCAAAGCCGTATTTCTATTGTATTCCTACATTTCACATGGAAAGAGTTATGAACAGCTGTAATAATCACCGGCACGCACTGCGATGTAACTGGATCCCAAAATCGTGTTATTCTCCCATTTTAAAATGCTCAATCCCTGCTGCATTTACCATCAAGCTCTCACATTGGAGCAAGAAACATAGATCACAACTTTAAGACTTTTTTTTTTTTTGGTAGACAATGCCTGGGTTATGGCTTCAAGAGTTTTAAGAGTGGCACGTTTACACCCTAAACTTCATTTTACTTCTTACAAGGATAGATACAAATCACAACTGCACGTAGATTAGGAATTTTCAACCAGTAAATGTAATAGTAACCATTTCCCCTGAAAACTTGTTTCCGTGTATTTAAGGTATTTCCCTTTATCATCATTTCAATCAGTTACCCAGTCTACATGATAATAAGCTACTGAAAGCAGTTTTCAGTAGTCTCATTTTTGTTTTCATCCTGTCTCAGCATTGCATTTGTCAGATCTATCAAAGCTCTCAATGTAGCTTTTTGCAATTTTTAATTTCCTATTAAAGGAAAGTTTCTCAGTGCAACAATGGCACCACTGCAGAATTGTCTGGCACAGCCCTGCTTGTCTTGGGAAAATTTTACATTTCTCTAACTGATTTATCAGGCAACCTACACTGCAATCTTAAAAACACCACAGTTTCACCTGTTCAGAAGCCTAAACACTGATTACCTGAAGTATTTCAGAAGTATTTCAGAAATTATCAAGTGCTTTGCGAGCTTGATGCATTTCCCTGGAGAAACAAGCAGGCTCTCTAGATAAAGCACTGGGATTATGACCAGGGAAGTAACCACAAAGTTGACACCGGGAATTTTTGTTAGTGTCTATTTTGACTGTAAAAAGCAAGATCCAACTCCAATCTGAATGTTCTCAGAAAGGTAGGACACATTCTAAGAAGGCAGCAAAGGAAGAAGTTTCTCTTCTGTGAAATGAGTTTGTGCCTGCCCCTGCTGTAAAGCCCCTTTCAACACAAGCCCAGGGAAAGATCAGGGCGTTCGAGGAGAGCACAACCACCAGGAACCACTGCTCCCCTGCCTTGCAAATCAGCAGTGAACGATCAACATAAAGCAAAGACCAAAACACCTGCATTTTACACTCCTGGAAGTAAGAAAAAAAAAAAAAAAAAAAGAAAAGTAAATCAAAACCTATAGGAGTTAAACAGAACATGTTTCTTAAGAAGCATTTTGCCGCTTGGCAAACTGATGCAATTACCTTTCACACACAAAATTAGCTAGGAAACTTCAATAAACACATTTTATTTCCACATACTGAAGTAACGTGACTCCGAGTCAGTTCTGAAACAAGCTTTAACTGGAACAAAGTCTGTGCTCTATGCGGGGCTTCTGGACAGCGAGTCAATTCGTGGCGCCCTCCGCATAAAGCCGGGAGAGAAGAAAACCAGAGGTGGTGGTGGTGGAGCTATCAAGGAGATACCTTAACTAACAGGCTCTTCAAAAAACAAGAGAAAAATGTAAAAAAAATAAATAAATAATGAAAAGTTTGTTGTGGCTTTGTCTGTTGACAGTAACACCAGCCACTACCACAAACGCAGGGAAAGCCTATCAAAAAAATCTCACAAGAGGGGAAAGCCAGAACTGGCTTTTCAAAAGCAGCCACTATCAGCATAAACCAGCTGCGTCGATACCAACGCCAGCACCAAAAGCGCTGCTGGGGGACAAGACCGCCAGTGCCACAGCTACCACAGCATCTCTGCTACACCTTGAACTCAAAACTTTTTTAAAATGCAAAGGATGGGAGACTGTCCAGAGCTATCAAAGACCTTGATGCCAAAGGTCTGTAGAATCTCCCCAACAAGCTTTTCCGCTCACTCAGGAAAAGAAGAAAACATTGTCTATTCGATCCGAAAGGGTAGTTTTCATCATCCAGCATTATTTATTCCCTCTTCCCATCCTCCTCAAAACCATGGGCACTCAGCACTGGCAAATGCCTTCACAAGCCTCAAGTCCAACCAGCAGCACCCAGGATGGGTCTCCACCGCTGGTAACATCGTCACCACTGGTGATGTGCTCCAACATCCCTCCAGAAACCAGGTTCAGCTTTCACTCAACCCTAACCCCAAAGCTTCGCTCCTCCTCCTCATGCTCCCCAGCGCCTACACCAGGCTGTTAGTCATCTCTGCCTTCGTTCCCACCACGTCTACTTTCACCTCATGGCTACCGCACCGCAGCAAGCATTCTCCTCACATCTTGGGCAAGCTAAAAGCCAGCTGGAAGGTGTCACCCAGACCCTGGGAGCTCTCACTGCCCTCTCCATCTCTAAACCTGCTCCTCTCCAAGCCTTCTTTGAAGGTGCTCTCAGGCAGATGCTCTAGTACAGCGCTGTGAGACCACCACCTCCCACTGCCTCACCCAAAGATCGGCTTGCTTTCAATATTTGGCCAAAAAAACCTGTCAGCAAACCCACTCCACCCATTACTTAACACTCTGCTAGGACTTGCATTTCAGTTCACTGCACTTTTAAAGGATATAAACGCCCTAAAAAGTAAATCCAAGTGTTCGCTGAGGAGAGGGCTCCCTTACTTTTTGCAAATCCTTCCACTCCCCTGGGGTACTGCCCACAGCGTTGCCGACTGCCCCACAGTCATATTCACACTCTTCCACCTAAAAGCCAAAATTCAAACCAGTTGCTTCGAGAGCTAAAACAGAAAAAGGCCAAGCAGCAGCGTGCTACTGCACAGGTCACTGCAGCTCCCCAGATGGCAGGTCTCAGACAGACAGCGTTTGGTGCAGGACAGTAAGCTTCCCAGCCCCGTGTACCTGATGGCTACTAACTAAACTGAGTTAGCTAATGACGTACACACTGCTTAATTGCTTTCAAACCAATGAAAAAATGCCTCGGATTACCATTTGTGACTTTCCCAGCAGCTACAGGCAGCGGGGAACCAAACTGCATCTTCTGCCAGATAAAATAAATTATGGGAAACCAAAGGAAACCCACTGTTGCTCACAAAGGCTTTGCCGAGGCAAGACACAAAGTAAGATACATCTGCTTGGCTTTGTCTCGCTCATTGACCAGCAGCTGACCAAGACAGGACACCAGGAGCCATTCTCACCATGGCTCCCCAACCACACTATGGCAGACACATCACACCACACCAACGAGGGCACAACACTCTGGGTCCCATTGGGGCTCCTGTGTCACCGCAGGAGGGTCTCCCAGCCCCTTCGCAGCCCCCTTAGACGCTGAGCTGCAGGAGGGGGACAGTGAGCATACCACTAAGGAGACCACCATGGAGCCCACCACAGCCTCATCCCGCTGCCAAGACCTTCAAATCCCTTGGGTTTAGCCAGGAGGCACACAGCAGCCATGCCCCATAAACCACGTTTTTAATAATTATTTTTAAAATTAAAAAATAAATAAATTTAAAGGCAATTAAGTGGCATAGTAAGTAATTACAAGCTAGTTAATGGGCTGTTCTTACCGTGTCGGGAGCCCCTGCACTCAGGTGGGGAGGGATTATGCTGCCATTTCGCAATAAAGCACAGTCACTAACTCAGCAAACGTCTTACTTCCAAGCAAGATCAGATTTGTGAGTTGTACATTAAATAATTCTTTTGACCACAGATCAAAGCAAAAGGTAGTCTTAGAAAAGTGGTTTAAATAACAAAAAGTTCAACCCTTTAACTAAGCTCTGTTACAGCATTTAAAGTATTTAGTTACTCCCCTTTTCAGCCTGGGCTTTGCCGGTAAATGAAGCATGACCAAGCTTTAAGGGAGACACACACTGTAACACAGACCAGGATTTATAAGTCGCTATTACAGGTTGCCACCAATAAATCAATAACATATATACATACACAGGCTGGTCTCAGTGTCAGCTCCAGGAACTTACTGTTTAAAATAAATAAATAAATAAACCCAAGCTTTGTTTTCTTTTTATTCTACGTGAAAACAAACTCGATGCACACGCTTTATTTGACTTCACCCAAATCCTAACTATTCCACATGTCATTTAGAGCAGAAATTCACAATTATTTTCCCTTTGATGACATGTGTTATTAATTTTATTTTTCGGGGTTTGGTTGGGTTTTTTTGTTTTGTTTTGGTTTTTAAACGTGGGTAACCATTACAGAGAGACCAACTGTCTGCCCTGAAGCCCAGCACAACAACCACTCAATAATCTTTCAGTCTCCAAATGCAATCACCAATCTGAAAGCTACTTAAGCTCTTTCCTAACCTTCAGACATAAAATATTTACCAACAAAAGTATAAATACACACTGAAAAAGCAACCTAAAAATACTTCGGAAACCACATTCCAACAAAGCAATTCCTTGAGGGATGGGAAAAAATTTACCGTGGACATGAACTAACACAACACCTCAATGTTTCAATCCCTCCTCATGGTTTTGGGCATTGCAGGAGGGGTATAATAGATTATTAAACTCTTCCACCACACGTATGACAAATGTGGTTTGGAAAGACAGGGATAACCTTAACATGGGGGTTTCTTGTTCGTTTAAAAACCTGAATGAACACCAGGCACGTGGACTCAGGAGAACCCACCACTGGAGGGACACCAGGCCGAGGACAGGGACCGCAGCGTGCCATGGAGGAAGCTGGATGGGAAACTTAAGTATTAAGAAATAAGTCGGAACAAAAACAAGATCAGAAGAAACTTACTGGCAAATGAAATGGCTGTTTGATAAACAGTTTAAGCAGGAAGAGTATTTGGCAGAGTTTTTTCAGAGAACGGTCCTTGACTCCTGACTAACGTGCTTCCTCCCTTGGTCAGAGTTTGTTGACTTTCTGGGCACGCCATAAGGTTTATGCATTTTCCCATGATGGGGAAAAATATAGCTTTTTTGAGAAGTTGCCTGTGAATGCAGTTGATGGATGTTTTCTAAAAAAATTACAGATATAAATAGGAAACAAGAAAGCAACATTTTCTTTATTTAGGTTTTTTGCTACTACTGAAGTCCCATCTAGGCCTCTCGGCGTTCCTTCAGATCTAAGTCCCAAGGAATGACTCAGCTTGGCCTGATGACACGCAATGGCATACACGTACGCCTGGTGTTTAACACCGACAGCGAGGCGATACCCCACATCAGATGACTAAGAGCAGCAGATTTTGAAGCCTTTCAGAAAATTATTCCAGGTTTTAATATTTCATCTGGGTGATTACAGTTCAGCATCACACCTGACACTCCACCGCGACCAGGAGGCAGCAGCGGTGGAATGGAGGATGCCTCTTCTAGCGAGGTGTTTCCCAACAACGTATTGCAGTACTCGGTTGAGCTTCATTTTCTGCGAGGTGAAAAGGAAAATAGCGGAATTGACTCACAAAGTAAAATTAGCCCATGAACAGTCAGAAGGAGGCTGGCTCAGAGGTGGCAGCACACTACAAAAAAAATAACTTGCTTAGGGTTAATAATATTGCAAGTTAGTTTGGAACCAGAAGTACTTTTCACTGTACTGCGCTTTTAACATGGACTGTCATTTTTCTTTTTGAAATCAGCATTTCTAGTAACATACGCTAAACCGTGGATCAGGAACTATTACAAAGCCTTCCAGAAATCGTGCAGTAACCAAGGCATTCATAAAATATTTTTTTAAATACTGCAAACATGGCATTTGGAATCAGTAAAAGGCATCCCCACCAGGATGAACACCCAACTGTGGACAGCCAATGTCTACTTCCTCCACAAACACAACCAAGGTACACAGTACAGCTAAAATATTAATTTTTATAACCATAAAAATCTTCTTTGGTGATAATTTATAGAATTCCCCCACTACCCACTGTGACAAATCGCACTATAATGAAAACAACAGATTTAGCTGCATTGGCACTGTCAACCTTGCTATGATACACTGTCACTAAAAAGTCCTTAATTTTGGCTATCAAATACAATTTCAATTTCTTGCACTTTAGAGCAGTAAAAACAATTTGGTGAAGACTGTGTTTACAATCCCTCAGTAAAGAATGCAGCTGCCTCAATCAAAGCTGATTGTCTGTTAATTAGTTCAGTTTTACAAGCTGATGGAACAGATTACTTCATTCCCTCCCCACACACAGAAAGAAACTCTACAACCACAGTTATCTACAATACATTAATTTCGGGGAGGTAGATGACGCACTGGGGACACCAGTGATCTCTTTATCGAGAAATCATTTACATTCACGTCTTTTCAAGGCACTCTGTCATACAGTGATTTTCAGTCCATATATATGTGTGTGTGTGTGTGCATTTAACTCCTATATGAAAACTGAAATAAAGAGCAATGTTTTCTGATACAGTGGGACAACATACCCTCTTTTTTGCTGTGGCTGGAACCAAGTCCAGAGTTATCCAAAGTCCTTTAGGTCCTCATGAATTATTTCCCATCTATATTATCAACTCAATCCTATTTTTGAACCAAAACCAGCATTCAACTTTGTGACCCATAGCAACATGATAAAGGTTTCTAGTGAAGAGTTTAAAGTTGCTATCGCCGTTCTCCATCCCCATGATCTTTTCAGACAAACCACAACTAAATATCTGGATTACCTCTGAGCTACTCTCAGATTCATTGCCTCTGGTACCTCCATCCCTTAGACAGACACTCCTGAAGAAAAGCCAAATTTCAGCTTTTGTATATGCCGACAAGAGTGTTGGACACCCTCATAGAAATGCCAGCAAGCACTTCTGTTAAGAAAACTGATGAAATACTATAAAGCCCTAGGCCTGACAACCTGAAAGTTTGATCCAAAAATGCCTCTTTGAGATGACACAACGTGCTACATGTTATATCAAACAATGAAAGTTTCACTTTGAGACTGGCTTGGTTTCTTTCTTTCTCAGTTTGGATCCTTCATGATTAGGAAAAAAAAAAAAAAAAAAGAGTTCTAGTTGGAGAACATCTATGTATTTAAATGCGTTTCTGGTATGAGCTGAAAAATCTAGCTACTAAGCTTATTGCAGAAGAAGCAAGTAGACAAATATGAAGCCCAGCAAACCCATGGAATTATCAGAAAACCAGAGCCGGGTTCTGGCAGTGTATCTGGCTGAAAAGTACAAAGGATCACCTAAATGAAACAATAATTCTTCTAGACAAAGACATCTATAGACATCTGCTTCAACTGCAGCACCACAAAGAGCCTGAAATCTCTTAATGCTTTTCAGAGTTCAGTATTTCGGTATGCAAAAAATATGAGAATATTTAGGTTTTGCATTATGAAGACAGTCGCCCAAAGCAGATCACTAAAAACACCTTGCAGAGAACTCTCTGGATCCAGAGAAACAAGACTGGGGGAGAAGAACTTTGAAATGCAGCGGCTATCTCATGTTAGAGATGTTACCCTGAACAATAAGGGAACCAAGGTCTACAGTCATTCAGATGAAGCCCGATTACCTTTTCAGCTATTGTTTGTCACTTAAAATTTAGCTAAATCATATTTCTATAATCCTAAAACCAAAGCACAAACTGTGCTTAACCCGCAACAGGTTTATTCTGCTTTCCTGCCTCTCCACTTATTTCACATCACTCAGGAAAGATTTAGAATATGATCCCGGCTTTCCAAAATTCCCATGTGGACCAGAATAAAACTGGAGGGGGCGAGGGAATGGGTTTTTTTTTGGTGGGACACATGCTTTAAGAATTTAACTTGTGTAGGTTTGCTGCGGGGTGATCTCTAAACTGATAAGGAACATTTGGGAAAAAGCAATGCATGTTGCGGCGCTTGCTTTTTCAGGGCACCACCATTAAAAGAAGTTACAAGGCAAAACAACCACCTACACACACTTTTCTTATTTCTGGGTAGAAACTCACTTGATTTGTTTCTGGGCCTTTCACGCTTTGTATTTTATATTGTCTGGGAAAGGAGGGAAGAGGGACCTACACCATGAGGTTAGGAATTACGCTTTCAAAGGAGTACAGTTTCTCCTGTGCTGATGCCCAAACAGTGATAGGGATATCAAAAATAACCAGCAATTAAACCAGAAATAAACCCAGAGCGCAGACTGCCTCTAGCCCATCTATTCCTGAGCAGTGCAGGGCTGCTGGGCCCTGTTCCCTCATCACCACCCGAGAGGCTGTTCAGAGAAAGGATGCAAAACGCCTTTTTTTTCTTTTGCTGCTCCTGCAGCTTACCCTGATGTCGTGCTTTAATCCGGTAAGGAATAAGCCCAGTTCTGCATCTGAACACTGCCAATACACAAGCTCAGCTTCCAAAACCTTTGTACAAACTGCCCTAAATATTCAGCCAAACCAGAATGACAAAATTGGACATTACTTCCATCATTCTATGCTCCCCTTTCCTGTATGTCTAAGGTAAGCAGGATGCTGTCTACATAATGGATTCAGCCCTGGAGTCAGGCTGGACTGCCGAGGCTAGTGAACCTGAGGTAACACTCCATCACTTATTTACTGCATCTCTACAGCATTTCAGATTCTAAGGCGAATATATATTTCACACAGTACCAAAACTTTTAAATATCCACAGGAAGATTTCATTTTTATAGGCAATAAACATTAAATCTAAAGGACTGGAACATAAAAAGTGTTTTAATACCATATAAATCACCTTTCCCTAGACAGAATAAATCTCTGAAGGTTTTAAGGACTGCAATATAAATTTTTATGGCAAATTATCTACATAGAAATTACTTGCACGAGATGCACTTTCACTTCTCTTTCTCATTTGCATAGTGCTGACAATCTTCTCAATCACAATGTTCAATGCGATTTGGGAAGTCCAGAACACAATGCAGAGCAACGCGGGGCTAAACCTGGATGGTTCCTCCTCATCCTCAGGACCATGCCGATGGCTCCTCTCTCTATCAAATACTGAAGTTCGCTTTGCAGAGGTAACAACACTAATATATGAAGAAAATTAAGGTTCAAGTGAACAGCTATGTCCTGTTTCAACAGGATTCGTTGGTTTTCTCACACAGAAGCCCTGCTGCTAGCCCCGACGACTAGAGGAGCTCATGTCACACTGTGAGAAACAGTCCCCTGAAGAGAAGGGTAACAACAGCCCTCAGTGGGAGGGTTCGAATCGAGGAGCAACAGCCAAAACTGTTCTTTGGGCTGCGCTCAGTAGTGACATTTTCAGAGCACGGAGGGGTCGTGCCAGGGGGACCTCCATCGGTGGGGATTCCTGATGCTCTGCTAAGACAAGGCCACAGCAGAGCTGATCTCGTATGGGTGACCGTCCCTTCTCAAGCAGGACAAGACATGCTGGAGGTGCCTCCCACTCAGCACATCTACGATGCCAAGATCTTTTCCTCTCGGTGCTTACAAAGCAGAGCGATTGTAACAAGATGACACCCTCAGTCAGATGTCTAAAAGACTCCAACTTCCAACAAAACAGTTAATAACCCCAGAAGGTGAGAGGCTGGTTATTACCCAAAGTGAAACAATAAGTGATGGCTCCCGAGAGCTTCTGTCCCGGCCTGTCGGTGTAAATACTTCCTCATAGCTAAAAAGCAAGAGCACGCACGAGATGTGCAATTCCCGTGTCTCCAAAGCACACGAATCCTCAAAGGACAGGCACCGTGAAGGTGTGGCGTTACCACTGTTACCAAAAATACTTTGGTTTATTTACCATTTCATTATGGCAAAAATGTGCTGACAAAGATTCTCATAGAAAAGGCCAGAATTGGTTCCTGGAAAACCTCCTGTTGCCTTGGAGTCATGTCTGGAACGTGCTCGGTATTTCACCGATATCCTCCCCCCAAGGGAAATCAGAGTAAATACAAAGTTAAAGCACCTGAAGAAAAGCAAAGTCCCAAGGGAAAAAAAAAATAAATAAAAAGCTTTAAAAAAAGAAAAAGTAGGAAGTTTGCAAAAAGAACTAAGAATAGCGCGGCATTATTTCCAATGTATATTTCCCTTCAAAAATATTTTAAGGACTTCTGTACTACCAACAAAATTAAGGTAACACAGCAGAGGAAGAAACACAAGTCGGTTCCCAGACGGTTTCCTACGCGTCAAAGGTATTTACTTAATAAGCACCGTGTATGGATAAAATGAGATCATCAACCAAGTCATAAGACAGTTCTCCAAATTTTTAATGAAATCTTGCACCGTTTGATTTAAAGAGTGATCATTCGTGCACGCTGACTATAGGAAGCACATGCAGCGAGCCCCACTGCCAGAGCACCCCAAGACGTTGGAAGGTTTCAGCTTAATATTTGAGAAGGGGAGGGAAAAATCCACTGAAACACACGGAACTGGAAATTACAGGGTCATTTCCAAGACACAGAGTTTTGGCCAATGAAATGAGGTATTTGCTTTCTATCTGATGAAGGAGTGCAGTGACATAAAGCTTTCTTCCATACGATTTCACAAGCTTTTATTACTTTCCTGAATTATCTTTGAATCTAGAGGATGGAATATTATTTTCTTTTGAAATACCAGGTTGTTGCTAGACTTCCCACTTCTTAAATCCACAAAACCTATTAACATTTTCAGTAATTAATGCTAATACTTGAGAAAAAAAGCCATTGTGTTAAGAAATGCTTTAAACAAGATCAAGAAAGAAATTAAGTGCTTCTCAGCCATAATTTATTTTGCTACCTCATTTCTTCCCCCACCCCCCAGAAAACGCAAGCGGGGACTGCACACCACTGTGTCCCAGCACTCACCTTCAGTCTTCTCTTCTTCCCCTCTTTCCCCTTGAGTAATACTGTGCAAATTTTATAAAAGCACTTATTTTCCTTCACCACAGAAAACTAAACACTTTTCACTGATCATCTCCTTTCTGAATTTCCCTTTTACTGAGGAAAAAAAAACAGAGTGGGGGGATGGTGGCGGTGGAAATCTTTTAGGCTTTTCTCCTCCCCCCAGTTGGGTAGCCACGAGCTGTCTTGGATTTTTCCTTTTAGTACTTTAAATCTAGATTTCTTTTCAGTGAATTGGGCTCCTGCAGATGATGAGTTTCAAACACTCCAGGATCACATATATCGCTGCTCAAGACCCACAAGGGGAATATCAAGACTGGTTGACAGTGTGAGCTCTCCACATGGTGTAAGAACACATGGATGAGACAAATGCTTGGGAGCAAGAACCAGGACTTCCCTTTAAAGTCAGACCGAGGAACTTCACGATACTGGAAGCAAGACATACCCAACTGGAAAGTTTGAGTCAAGTTGTGGCTGTTTTCCCAAACAGATCATGAAAGAATATTCAGCCCTAAACTTTGAGCAGCCCAACTATGCGTTTTATAGGATATTTATCTGTGAATCAGCAGATCACAGACGTGAAGGCCAGACATTCTTCCCACTCCAGCCTTTAGTCATTCGATCAGCAGAGCCAACAAAGAACTGGCAGAAGTTTCCACCAGCATTTTACAGGAAAAAAAAAAAAAGAGAAGGGTTAAAAAAAGAAAGAAAGAATGAAAGAAAGGGGGAAAACAGCAACCCTGAAGCTTAGCAAATACAAAGAATTCCAGCAGGAAGAAGCAGGGACCTAAAAGGTAAACCCACACAATGTTCTTTCAACATAGCAAATCCACCTAGCAAAAACCATCTAATTCGGGGGAAAAGGAATAAAATCCTCAGACCGTTCTACGTCCTTCTATAAATTGGTGACAGAATAAGGCATGGATGCTCAGCACGTTGGGAAATAAATTGCTACCATTTATGAAATTATGGTTTTGCTATTATAAGTTATAGTAATTTGAACTTAAATAATACTGAAAAATAATGCAAACCCACGCCTGCCCACAAGCACCAGCCAGAAGTTGGGTAAAACAGGCTGCAGTCTGCATGTGCTAAGCGAGGGACAGACGGGTGGCACCTGAAGGACCAGGGCTTGGGCTGCTCCACACAGTTTTGTGCAAAGGCCACATTGAAGTCTCCCCAGCAAATAACACTGGAGCATGGGCCCCAGACTGGGCAATATGGGCACAGAAAGATAGAACAGAACTTTAACGTTGGCACCTTCTTCACTTACTTGCCCTAAAATTATGTGGTTCTTTGTGGAAAACTGTAATCCAAAGCCTAAACCACAAGGTCTTTCTGGATGGTACTAACAAGACCATAGCATCTGCTGTCAAGTTTAATAAGTTCCCCCAAAGCTACACACAAACCTCAGATAAATCTGTAAAACAAGATCTTTTCCTTCTGGGTATAGGTCAGTTCTAGAGTTAATTGCCTTCTCCAGACTTTGCCCCTAAGGAATGCCTTGGCTACAAAGCAGAAGAAACGGAGATATATGGCACATATATGAACAGGTTGTCAGAAGACTCTGCTACTCAGAACTTCAAACACATTTCCTTGTGGAAAAGATTAATATTTTACTTCAAATCCCTACTCTCTTGCTCCCCTTGCTCTCCCTCCTCCCCCCCCCAGAAAAAAACAAACCCAAAAAAGATTTGCAGTGACATCAAGACCCAGACAGAATCCCCGGTTACTTCCAGGCAACTCCTACAGCCTGGTTGCATTTGCTCAACCGTAAGAAATACATTATTCCCCTTCCAACACATGCAGCAACTTTTCAACGGGCTGATGCTCTCCTGCACACATCAGCTAGAAGGCAATGTCCTCTGGTTCTGAAGAACAACCCAAATCCTTCTCCACCTACATACACCAGCAGCTTTCTGTAACATCATAACCCCGGCAAAAATATCCTGCAACCTTCCTGTCACAGGTACGTATTTTTGACATCACATTGGGATTAAAATTTCTGTGTAAGATTCAGTACTTTTAAAATACATGCGATCTAAAGAAAGCCATATTTCTGTATGAATAATAATATCCTCTGCCCTGGGGAACGTTTCACGGCCGTGGCTGCTTAAATGGGGCTCATGATGAAAACCCTAGGCCAGGCTCAACCCTAGATGGCACTGCTTATCGCTTGTTGTCACCTTCCTCGCTCAGCTACAGGAGTGCCAACATCACAGATTATACATTCTAGGCTATATGTTGAAACTCCTCAGCCACCCTGCACCAGAACAGAGGACCTACAAGGCTGCCATGCCCCTCCACAACCACCCCAGGCAGAACAGCAGCCGCACCATCACCTTTCTAGGGACACCATCCCTGAGCTGCCACCACCTTCTGCATTGATAGGGGCCTGACCAGAGGACAACCGTTCTCCAGCCCACCAGACCCAATACAGAGATCCTCTCCCGAAGAGCAGGTTGATAACTGCATTTGGACATAAATATCAAATGTCTTCCTCAACAAAGCCAATGAGTGAACTCCCAAACCGTTTTCTTAACTAATCTATTGAGAAAGATACCACCACAAATAAAAAAAAAACCCAAAACCCTAGAAACCTCTAATATCACCACTCTGTTCTGTAGAGCAGAAGGTGCCAGATTTTATTTTTTAGCATTATTTTGTAAAATACAAGCTAGAATTAAAATATTAATATATTAAAATATCTAAATCACTGACAAAAGAATTCAACAAGACACGTTAATAGCTATTTTCAGAATACCCTGGTGTCTGGCTGGTGCTTTTCAGGTAACAGTCATAGTCTCAATGTTACACACACACCTCTCCTTTTATTTATTTTTCTTTTTTTAGAATAGTTGTCCACTTCCCTAGAGAAGAGAAGGATTTTACGAATTCAGGACAGACACTAAGTTTCTCATTACTTTCTGCAGAAAACCATGAAACAGGAACAAACAACCATCTCTGAAGTCCTCAACACAGAAATGCCATGGACCTGTTGGAACGGGTCCAGCAAAGGGCCATGAAGATGCTCAGAGGCTGGAACACCTCTGCTGTGAGGACATGCCGAAAGAGCTGGGGTTGTTCAGCCTGGAGAAGAGAAGGCTCCGGGGAGACCTTACAGCCCCTTCCAGTAACTGAAGAGGCTACAGGAGAGATGGGGAGGGACTCTTGATCAGAGAGTGGAGTGACAGGAGAAGGGGTAACAGTTTTAAATTGAAAGAGGGGAGATTTAGGTTAGGTACCAGAAACAAATTCTTTGCTGTGAGGGTGGTGAGACCCTGGCGCAGGTTGCCCAGAGAAGCTGTGGCTGCCCCATCCCTGGAGGGGTTCAAGGCCAGGCTGGATGGGGCTTGGAGCAACCTGGTCTGGTGGGGAGGTGTCCCTGCTCAGGGCAGGGGGGGTGGATCGTGATGATCTTTAAGGTCCCTTCCAACTCTAACCATTCTATGATTCTAACCCCTCTCCTGTTGCTACCCCAAAAGGCTCTGCCCGTCCATGTTAACAAGCCCTCCTGCATCTCCAGGTGTCCATTAGCAGCACCAGGCATGGCATCTCAGGGTACCACCTGAGAGGAGAGGGGATTTGTTATTCCCACCCATCACACACAATAAATTAAGAAAAGGAACTTATCACTACGCTTTTTATAACCTGTGATGTGGTTAAACTGTCACAGATTATTATAACTTCACATAGATTTGATAATAGTTTTGACATAAAAACACAGGTACTTTTTTGTTTTCGGGATTTGAAACGACAAATCAGCTCAGTCTTGCCTATCTTCTCTGATTTATTTCTACTGTCAGTGAGCCAAAATCCAGGGAACAATACCTCTAAAGGTGACCCAGTAAAGGGGAGGGACAGCCAGGAACGCTCTCCTCGGGCATTCTCCACCATCCTTCCCTCAGCACTTCAACATCACCCACTAGGAACCTGGGGGGGTTTACGGCTAGTAAAAGAAACTGGTGAGGAAAACGCCTTAATTACTTCTCTGTTTCTATGCCAGGTTTAGCACCCCAAGATCTTGACAAGGGACTAGTTTCAGACACCAAATTTGAGAGGGAATTCAACGTTTTGCTTTTCACAAAGTAATCCGGTCCTTTTAAAGCTCTCGTATTTCCAGCCACGCTAAAGGTAGGCACCAAGTAGTTAAAACTAATCAAATTTGGCAAGGAAATATTATCAAGGTTGGTAACCAACTTGCTGTTTGAGAATTAAAGTTTGAGAATTACAGTAGAGTTAAGAACCCATTCTTCTTCGTAAAAACACGAAGCGGATGGAGTTAAAGCCCTTCCAAGGCGCAGGGGTGTGCTCACAGCCAAGTCAGTACTCCTGCTCCTCAGGAAAACGAAATAAAAGACTAATTGGCACTGCTCAACTCTGGGGAGAGGTTTAACAATCCAACTTAAAATATCTGGCTAAAGGAAAGATTTTGTTTACAGGAATATTCCAGGCTTTCTTGTTATTTTGTTATAAGAGTCTCAAAGCTACATTAAACCATAATACGATCTCCCTTCCTAATTAACATTGGAGTGACTAAGTTAAAGCTTACTTAGTACAAATGCGGGCACTATTTTTTAAGGACTGTTTACAAGAGAGGTCATCAGATTTATCTTGGGTATATGGTTGCCCAAGTGTCCCATACCCCCTCCAATACCACCGAGAAATCCACGCCCAAGTGTAAATGGGAAGGACGAAAGAACGCAGAGTATATCCTACTACTTGGATCTGCATCAAGGAATAAAGTCAAGCCAAGCAGCAAAGGGCAGGTTTTAATTTTGAAGAGAAGGAGCACAGACAGACAAAAAAAAAAAAAAAAAAAAAAAAAAAAAAAAAGTGTTTTTAAAACAAAAGAAAGGAAGAAAGAAAACAAAACGGCAGTAGATACAAATCACCTCGCAGGAAATCCTGCAGATAGCATCTGCTATACAAAACTGGGATTTTTCACTGCAGTGACATCAGTTGCATTGGTTGTCTCAGAAAAAAAAATCTTTGGAAAAAAAAAAAAAAAAAAAAAGAAAAGAAAAAGGTTTTTCTACCTGGCCCAGTGCACCGCATGTTCCAGGGCAAAGGGAAGAAAGAAAAAAAAAGGGACTGCTGTGACAATTTAAAAACAAAAAGAAGGGGTTTTTTTATACCTAATGCTCGGTATTCCAGTGCAGGAAGGCATTCAGTTTAAACGACAAAAGATAAAGAGAAGTTGGGAAACCTGTTTACATTTTTGCCTTTGCACAACCTTGTGCATTAGCAGGCCAGCAATAGTAACGAAAGTAACTCGTCACAAACGGCTGGAGCCTGCCAGCAGTGAAAATTAATGGGAAGGCAAGGATTTTCTTTTGATGTTGGAAAGACTCCAGTAAAAACTGGTTTGTACATGGGAACATGGTGTCAGACTAGAAGAGAATCAGCTTGTCTGACTTGTGGTTTTCTTGACAACATTCATCTTCTCTTGGCCTGATAGAGAGCAATTAGTGCTTGTCAGTTGAATCATGTGTTATTAAGATCATTCAGGCATTTTTTAATTATGATTACCTAAACAGACAGCAAAAGAAATTCTCAAGCAACTTTAACAATCCACTTCCTTTTCAGATGCTTCCAAGTCTTTTCTCCTTTAATGTTTTAAAAGGTGCAATATTTTACCTGCAAAAACCTTAGTACCTTTTCCATCTTAAACACATTAAAAGGAAAAAAAAAAAAAAAAAAGTACTGTAGCCTCAAATCTATGCACTTTATCAGATGCTGCCTGAGTAATGACTTTTTTCTTTTTCCAGCTAAAAAGTAGACCAGTCTTCTGTAAACCCAGCAAGCTGCTCTATAGGCCAAGACTTGTTTTAAAACATCTAAAACGATGCCTAATAGGTTTATAATGATACAGCATTCCAAATCCATCCTTCTCGCTTTCACCATCGCAGATTTAGAATCAGGATATGAACAGTGTCAGGAATGACATCATTTTTGGGTGGTGTTTAAAACTCCTCCCCAAATAAAATGGTTCCTTATCACTGACTTGGACAGTTTTTCCCACTGAAAAGAAAGCTGAAAGCAAGACAAGACCAGGCATAAAAGTTTCTAGTTATTTAAATTCCAGATATCAGAGTAATTGGATTTTATAGACCTTGCACAGATGAGATCAGGATAGTTTTACGTTCGGGCTTAGAATACCACTTTTAGAGCAATGCTATTGTTTCTTCCCTCTGGCATTTCTCCCTTCTCTTTATCAGGGGATTTTTCAAGTTTCTATATTAGCATTTCCTTTTTTTCTTTTTTTTTTTTTTTCTTTTTTTGTCCTGTGTGCTATAAACCTCGTCCCACAGCACTCACAGGCTCTTCTGGCTGTACCATCTGTGCCGGCAGGAGGCCAGCCAAAGGCCTGCACCGCATCTACCAGGAATTGGGAAATGAAGGTCCCATTCCGTGAAAACCCCCATTTCCCTGGGAGCTGGTGAACCCCTCGTTCTCTGTGCACGGTTGAGCTGTGCGTTCACAGCCTAGACACAAAAAGAAACTGGTTGTTTTGGGTTTGGGTTTTTTTGTTGGGGGTTTTTTTTTGTTTGTTTTATGTTTTTTTCCAAAAAAGGAATAGGCATTGCAAAACAAACAGCGTAAATATTTAGCCTGCACCTTGATTTTAATAGGCATCAAAATCTTGCTCCTAAAATGAATGATATTCAAGTATCTATTACCAATTCCCAGGAGCACATCTAATGAAGGATCCTTGAGGATTTTTCTTTTTGGAAAGATTCTTAATGTTTGTTTGAAGTAACAGCAGGAAAACAGAACAGTCCTAAGATGACTTTGCCTACCATCAATACCATATTTAATACCATATTTAAGGGGGTAAAGTCTCATACAGGGAATAGCAAGTATTTTAGGAAGAAAACAGACGATAACAGCCAATTTCCTGGAGTGGAACAGATGCAAGTTAATGGCACGGTTTCTAATAAACACCTAAAAGCTTATTAAAATGGCAACTGAGCAGATGAAGGATGAAGGGACTACTTTGTGCAATAAAGCAAAAAAGCAATTCTTGGGATTATTTTAATTTAAATTTGGTTCTCTTATGGGCTCTGGTTCCAGTATATTATGTGTCTCATTCTTCCATTGGGGAGAATCTTACAGACTAGTTCCGGAGTACTGTGAAGAAAAAAGGAAATTACTCATGTTTGGCTGAGCTCTGAGCAGAACATTATTTGCAGGTTTATGAACTATTATGGAAATAAAGGCTGAAAAAGGTAATGCTGACCAAAACACTTAAATTTATGTACTATTGCTGATTCCTGAGAAAGCAGACAGAAAACTAAAGCGACATCCAAGACTCTACCATCTTCTTAGGCAAAACCTTGCTATCCTCTGGCCAAGTTTATAAAAGATCAGCATTCTGCCTCCTAAATTAAAAATCTTACTGAATCCTGCTGCAGCAGCTGACCACTACCCAAAGCGACTACCGTCATCAACATCAAATTAGATATATTCAAGGAATAATTAAATAGGTCTAAAAAAAGTTTAGGAAATTAGAAGAAACAGGAGTTCTTTTATCTTGGATTCAGCATCCCTTAGTAACAGGCTGTTCTGAGGAATCTGATGTTTCCATTTCAATGCTCTGTCTTTGCCTACCTTTAATAACTTTTTTTACTCATGGGTGATATAGTATTTTTATACAAGGTTTGTCTTTTGTATAGGCTTGAAATATTTATATGTTAAAAAAAAGAAAAAGATCATAGGAATAGGAATTTCTTGCAAGATGCTGCTTTATGGTTTAAATAATTTAGACCTACGATAAACACAGCTAGAAACTCTGCACATAGGAAAGTTACAAAATTATTTTTCTTCTTTAGAAAGAAGCTACTCTAGAAACCATGGCTTCTACCAAAGCCCCCAAATACATGTATTCAGAATACTCATGCTGTTTAGAGTCTTATGTCTGGACACCAAAGACACCAGCAGATAGGAACAAGACAACAATTCAGCTACCGTAGGGAGTTTCTGGACCAGAACGACGTCTCATTTTTGATTCGGACTCTTCTGCTTTCTACAAGGGGGCTAAATGATGAAGAAAAAGGCTACCACAGATTAAATACCATGCTGGGCAGCCAAACGTACGCTCAAGTACAGATGAGGCTCTTACTTAGCACTGCCATACCTACATACCTATTTTAAGTCAAAGCCTCAAGCTTGCTGAAATGCTACCCAGTAATGCCACCTTCTAGGCAGGCTGGTCTGTCATACAGCAGTGGATTCTGATGACAGGAATATGACTTCTCCCTCCACCCAACCCCCCACCTCTTTTTAAAAAAAAAATAAAAATAATCACTCCCTTTGGCTACCGGTAAAGCACTCCAGCAAACCAGCTCTTGCTGAAACAAATGATGTTCAGAAATTCTCCATTTGCAAGAAATAAACAGCTGGGTCTAATATTACCCCCCCTCAAGGGCAAACACAGCTCACCTTCTGTCAACTTAAAGCCACCACACCAAATATTTCACCTCTCCGCTCAGGGCAATTCCTATTGGTCAGTAAATTGCCTAATATTTGCTGCCACCCCGCCATTAGATTTTTTCCCAATCTTTCTTACAGAAATTACCAAAAAGGATGTCAAGCATAAAAACGACTGTGAGTCCTACAGTCTGTAATTCTGCTCCTTTCCTGTTCATTCCCTGTTTAGTGTATCATTCCCTGCTGTTGCCAACGCTCCTCCTCCTCCTGCAGATAATCCACTGATGTTGATATTCATCCACAAATACCATCAGTCACATCAGTTTGCGGGGCAGCCCCGGATGCCGCCGCGAAGGATCCCACGGCATCGCTCAGTCTGTTGACCATGGGGCACCCACCTTCCTGCTCCTGGAGACTAAATCGTGAGCCCCATCAGCAGGTCTCTTATCAGTGTATAAGACTTGCTCGTGGGATACCTGAATCGGGAAGAACTAGTGGCTCCCCAAGCACTGACAGAGGTTAAGGCTCTCTTCTGATTAACTACACAAAAGGTAATCAACACAATTCTGCAAAGTCCGTAAAATCACACCCAGGTCAGAACATCCATGGTAAAGGGCACTCTAGGAACAATGAATTTAACTCGCTATCACGTGCTGATTTATTTGGAACAAAATAGGGCCTTAGAGCACAGCTATTTTTTTTTCATTTCTTTCACATATTTTCATTTACCGGTGGAACAAATTGCCATGAAGCCTGAAGCATGATCTCTATGATCTTCATTAGATTCACTTTCCAGCAGTGTTCTGAAGGTAGAAACCAACACCCCCACCCCAAAAAAATGAGGTAAGCAAAGATAACGGAAAAAGATAAGGAGACATTTTTCTCTTCTAAGCTTACGTGCTCCAACCATACATCAACCATTGCACAGGCAGTTCCCTTCCTTAAAACTCCTCTGTACTGCACAGCAGTGAGAAGTGCATTTAAAAAAATGTAATTACAAGACCACAAAGGAAAAAAAAAAAACCAACCCCAAAAAAAAGCCTGACTAGAAGGCAGAACTCTTAAACCCGGTCAGGTCTGTATTTGTTATGTGAAACACAGGTTTCTGTTTCTCTCCTCGGTCACTACAGACATCGGAGCAGAACTGAATGTAGAGCAAAAGCTTCACTGACAGAACCCCAGGTGCCACCAGCACACACGGCCTCTGCATAAACATGCAAAAGCACCTGACAATTCCATCTCGACTAAAAAAAACAAGACAGACAGACATTAAAATGACTCAAAACTGTGAGTGACCATTTGTTACATATTTTATTTCAAAAGCGTTTTGTAAAAACCCAGATTCTTCTCCTTACTTGTTGTTTCATTACAAAGTGAAATTATTCTAGCAGTCCCCAAGAATTCTGCTGATTTTAAAATACAGTTTCATGGAGGATGGGGGTGGGGGGAGAGTGGTGAAATTTATACGAGCAAACTTCTGAGAAAGTACCAAAATAGATTTTGGGCTTATTGTTTTCCTTCCTTCCTCTTTGTAGAGGGCAGACAGAAGGAGAATCTGCGCTTTGCGTTGGCCTGAAAATTTAAAGCCAGGTTTGCAAAAGGGGCAAAAATTCCTGCTCAAATTCACCTGCCAACCAGCCACATCAAAACGCACAGAGCGGGACCCTCCCAATTCCAAAACTTCTGCTTGGGAACTGATTTGCTCACGGATCCAATTTATTTGCAGGGCCGCGGAGCGCAGCAGGAGTTCAGGCAGAGAGGAGCACCTCGCTTTGCAGCCCTCCCTCTCCTAGGTATAATTTAGCAGTTCAAAAGGAGTCCTCGAACTAATTTTGAAATCTTAAGCACAAGCTCTTGAAATCTAAAAGACAACAGTGAAGCAAGGATAATCAACCTAAGTATTTCTTTCACAGCTGAGACTCATCCAACTCTAAATCATCCCCGCCCCACGAAAACTCTGCATTTTAAGGAAAAAGTAGAAATTCTAGCAGGCTAGAACAAATGGATGGTCTTATTCTGAAATGAAGGACACTCTAAACATACCCACTGACTAAAAATACAGTAAATCTGCAAAAAATACATGCCAGGCGTCTTCACAGTGCCCTGCCCTCCACCCTAAACCTTCTCCTCCTCCCACATCACTGTAAAAATTTAGGCAGTTTTTAGGGGCTGAGAGTCTCACTGACTTCATTAGGATCCACAAATGTTTTTAAAAATCTGTTAAAAAAAGAAAATCAAGTAATTAAATATCAGAGCCTGTGTTTTCTTTAATAACAAATGCTTCTACTGACACCTGAATTAATTCTAAGGATGACTAGAAGACCTAAAAATTAAGAGCATGAAGCCTGTCACTCTACCGCATTTATATTATGGACAATCACCAAAATCAAAAGATACCTGAGTTTATGGGAAGAAGCCATAACTTACTCTCACCTAGAAAATATCAACCAACAAAATCAAGTCTCCCACTGTCAAAGAACCACCATCCCTTGACTGGAAGCATCATTTCAGTCGCTACAAGATGGTATAATTTGAAAGCTTCTATTCCTGCATCACAAAGCGCAGAACTTAAACTCACTGATCGCTTGGCAAAGCTGCCTAGATTTTTTTTACAAAGGGCACCTACAACCAAGAAAACACAAGTGTGCAGCCAGGTGAGCTGTAAGAATGGGCATGAAGGGTTAGCAGTTTTATTCACCGCTACGGGGGGGTTCACGCACAGTCGGGCAAATATGCAACAGCTAGTTCAGTTCTGCAATTTATTTTTATAAACAAAGAAATAAATAGTGAGACAGAGAAAGACTGGGGGAAAAAAATATATATATTTCAGGCATTTGCTTGAGAACAAGCAAAGAGGAAGACCAAGGAAGTACAGCGTTTGGCAGGGAGAAGGGGCCAGGTGGCAGAAGATGCAATGCAGCAGACACACCAGCACTGAAGGACCTCAGCAGCAAGAACAAGTTTTCCAGCAGACAGAGGGACAGCAGGAAAAACAACTGTGATTTCCAGCCCTAGGAATAATAGCTGAAAAAATATGCTACTGTGCTCTGAACCACTGTGAGCTTAAAAATTAATGCACAGTCCCCATGAAAACGACAGATTTTCAGAAGAACAGATTACTTTTATGTAAACAAGTGGCAAATATAAAAGTCTAAGTTGACCTGCATCACCATTACTCATTTCCATGAGAGGAAACGGTATTTTCCTTACATAAGGGAAAGAAAAAAAAAAAAAAAGAAAGAAAGAAAGAAAGAAAAAAGACACTGAAGTTATTCTCTTCCCTGAAAAAAAAGGAAAGGCCACCTCTTGTTGTAAGTGTTATTAGAAAATAGGTAAATAGGTAAGTGCTAAAGTGAATTACAGTTTGGCTGGCTAAGCAAACACCACCTTTAAAAGACGGCACAGCACCAGGGTACTAGAACCAAAGAATGACAAAGAAATAACTGATTTCTGCAAAAACAGGCAGTTGTTCTCACTAGCACGCCTCTGTCTTGGGTTTGGTTTTTTTTTTTCCCCAGTGTGTATGTACAGGTCAAATCACACAAACTCCCCGAGAAATGAGTACTTCTTTCAAAAGCGAATTTCCTGTAAGAATCATCGGTCTTAACACTTCACACCATTCCCGTATTATGAGGGAGACAACGGCGAGATGCTTCAGAAGGCGACAGCCGGAAATGGCAATATTGGGTGGGAGAAGAGGCCGGATACCTGTCGAAGGTGACACTGATCAGCCTTTTTCAGTTTCAAAGCAGATGATGGTGTTTCAGGAGCTGTCGCACAGCCTGGTGTTCCCAGCTCTACGTCATTCAGACCCCGCCATACGAAGTGAAGGTATCCAAGAAGCCTCCCTTCTGCCCGACGCTAATCGATTGGCAGGCATTAGCACCGCTATGGTGTCCATGTCCGCGTGGTGCAAACACATCATTATATACAATACAAAAATTTTATGGATCAAAGAAGAGGCAATCAGAGCCCTCCTCTCCTAAGCTGGCTCTCTGCACTTCATAAATGTCTTTTTGTGGTCAAGTTGAAGGTAAAAGCTCCACCATGTGGGAGAAGCTTAGCACTAGCCCAGGTGAACATGTCGGTTGCCGGTGGTGGATACACAAAAAGCATGGTCCTGGCAGGACCAGCACCACCACCGAGACCTTCGAACCACCACTGGAGCCAGAGCAGGCTCCTGAGGCTCAAAAGCTATAAACACCCTGCTCCATTTCTTAATTTAAAACACATTGTTACTGCAACATGTACATTAATACTTGTCAGTTATGAAAAGGAGGGAGTTCAGAGTACTTCCTATGCTTTTGTTTTGTGAGAGTAACTTTTTCCAGGCCCATGAATAATACTTGGTGCTGTATGACTGAAAACAGTGAATAACAGTGAATAATCACAAAAAGTAAAAAAAAAAAAAAAAAAAAAAGGAACTGTTCCATGTTACAGTGAAGAGACAGCCTGCCAAAACAAACATATTATGGCTGCTAAGGAAAGTAATGTGTCTGTAATTTTAAACTCTGTCCACTTTAGTAATTCAACAAGTTTTCCTCTCACCCAACCAACCAAAGCAGTAAGATACAGCACAAAACCTGCAAGGGCCCACCTGTAACATGTGTGAGTGTGGTGGTGGGGAGCAGCAGGCAATTCAAACGGAGCGACACCCATGAAATTTCATGATAAATCTACCTCCAACGCCCCCATATAGTTACGCTAAATAAGCAGGATGCTATTTTCTAAGCAGCTTTTTAAAAAATAAAAATATTTAGTAGGAATATTAACCAAGTCTTTTATTCTTAACAAGTAGTCACGTCAGTAAGACAAAAAAAGAAAAAGGAAACGAAAATCTGTTGGTTAAGAAAAAAAATATTAGAAATAACATTAGAAAACACTGACAGCATTTCAGGATTGCATTTATATCAGTAAAAGGGAAGAAGCATTAAGTATTCTTCAGCATCAGAGGAAACAATTTTAAAAGCACATTTTAGAGGAAAATAACTGTGGAAAATATCTTAATTTCAGAATTTAAACATATTCAGTACAAGTTTTTTTTAAAACAAGAGCCTAATCAGTATACAGGGACGAGGGTTTCAGCAGCGACTACTGATTTTGCAGGTGCTTTTTAGTAGCCCCATCTGAACAGCCATCCTACTTAGCCGGTTGCTTAAGCATGTGCGGGGAAGAAAGGCAGCGCTGTCTGTCAGGGTGTGAGGTTCAACCACCCTGACTGACCAAGGCTGACTGATCCTCTCTTTCCTCATGTTCAGCTTAAACCTACCCTGTTGCAGCTTGAAGCCATTCCCTCTTGTTGTATNTTTTTGCCAGGCAGCTCCAGCCACACTTCCCCAGGCCTGTAGCACTGCATGGGGTTGGTGTGGCCCAAATGCAGGACCTGGCACTTGGCCTTGTTGAAGCTCATCCCGTTAATGTTGGCTCGTCCATCCAATCTACTCAAGTCCCTCTGTAGAGCTTCCCTGTCCTCATGCAGATCAACACTCCCACTTAATGGATAACACAGGTAACAAAGAAGATCTGGGAACTGCCTCCTGAAGGGGGTGATGAAGAGGGAAGGTGTCTGTACTGCTGCCCCCACATCTCAGCCTGGGGGCAAGTGACAGGTCACCTCTCACTCTGCAGCTGCACCAGAGCCAAGAAGCAGTCCCATCCCCAGGGCAGCCCCTGCCTGGTGCTTCATGCCACCACCACACTGGCTCCCTGGCCATGCTACCATTTCTCCCAGGCCACGGCTGCAAAACCGGGAGCCCTCCAAAGCCAGAAGAGGCAAGTGGAGATCCACCATCTTGCCCAATATAAGATTCAGCACTGAGACCTGCCTCGCCTGACCCACACACCGTCACTAGGACGGTACAGGGTGGACACACATAGAGCTTCTCACACCTCCACCACTCCCTGGGTTTTCCAGGCTGCCAACACGCTGCGTGCTGATGATCTTACCCACCTACTGACCAGCCACAAAGAGTGGGTCACACGTGGTCTAAAAGGCTGTCAAGCTGAAAAGTCCTGCTCTGCGTGTGGAGCCGGCGGAGACACTGAGGTTTTTCCAGGCAGATCAAGACAGGTTCCAAAAGTTCGGAGAAGCTGAACGAGAGTTTTCAACGCTAACATGACAAGCTGGCGGGGCGCCACCACCAGCAACACTCCCCAGGGAATCGCACGGCATAGGAGAGCTTGGGGTGCTGAGGAGAGACCTCCTAGCCACCCACCACAGCTAACCACCTCCAGAGCCTCCAGGCATTCCCTGGCTGCTGGACACCTCCTGACACCCCAAGTAACTCCATCCCAGGAGCCAGCTTCTCTGTAGCAGTCCCTGGCAAGACACCCCTGTGCGAAACCACCCCAAAGATGCACTCCCCCTTTAAAAACTCAACCCTAGAGCCTGATCCAGGCTTCTAAGTAGGTTGATTTTCAAGCATTTAACATCCAGTGGGATATTCAGCAGTCTGGGTGGGAAGGCAGTGGGGGGGAAGGATAAAAATCAGCCTCTGTCATCGCTGCCGAGAGCCGACTCTTATACCCACGTAGCCAGTTGGCACTAGCCAACCTTATCTCCATTAATCTGAATTTATGCTAATTCTGTCACTCATCATTACCACTCAGTCACTCCTGAACCAGCACTCTGGGAAACACCCCGATCAAGCTCTATCCTTACTAAGCAAGGATGAAGATAAATTTTAAGAATTAATTTTTCTTAAGTGAAGATGGAATAGAACTGAAGATCTTGAAGCTCTAGAAAAAGACTTTTTGAACGAAGACAGCACACGAGATCCTCTTTTCTCAAAGATAAGCTACCTTTCCAGAACTAAATTAAGCATTTTCCATGCCCATAAGCTAAGGCTAGTTCTACCAAGAACATTGCACCTGAACAACCTGCTAAAAGACGTGCCTCCTTTTAGGGTCAAACCCCCTCAGCAAACTGCAGCAGCATCAACCTGAATTTTGAGCTGGACCGGGCTCTAAACCCAGCTAACGGCACTGCGTCATCCACCTATGACTTAGGTGACTGGTTTCGAACTACAAACGATGCTTTGGCTAAGGCTTTTACAAAGTCACACTCCATTTTTGATTCCTCTTTCCTTTTAATTACACGTACCTCCAACAAGCTCGTTCCCACAGCACAAGCACCCCACCGAATCCACTGCTCACCCCACCTGTCCTTAATGCTTTTCTTGGCCAACAAGGCAGTTAGGTACCACTTTCCTCTTGGTGCATTTACAAACGTGGATAGTCAACATCTCTCTCCTCACAAACCAAGGTGGAACTTCCTTACTCCAAAGGAGCAACCAAATGGGCCAAGAAACCCACGCACAAAAACGATGCACCAAACCTGTGTGAATATTTGGATAAAATGCTAATGCCTCCATAGAGATGGAAAAGGGAGCGTTCAGAGATGCATAAATCTATTTCATGTCTCATCTCAGGAATTATCATTATGTCGGTCCCTGCAGTGGAACCAAAATGAACTCAAGAGACATAGAATGTGTTGAAGACACCAGCAGTGCCTCCTGTAGCAGTGAAATACTCATCACAGCCTTGACATCTAAATACTGACTCGCACTGATCACACTTAACTTGTCCGATGTCTGACAATCCCAGAACAAGGCAATAGATCTATAATCATTCATTTCAGTGGCCCGTAAGTTTTGCATTCAAAATACCAAGTACTGGGGCATATTTTATTTTTACACTCAACAGCTATAGAGCATAATCTTGTCATTGTTCAAACTGCTTAATCTGTTTCAGCATTTAAAATTAAGTTGCAAAGAACCACTAGTGCTTTTAACTGTCCTTAAATTACATTAATTGTGTTGTTAAGCACTTTAACAACTTTATGAAGGAAGCCAAGTAAATCACTGCTCAAAAGTCAATCTCTAGGACCACCTCCAAGCCTCCACGCACAGGACAAGTGCTGTCGATAGCCCCAAGCTGAACAAGGGTCTCTCAGAGATGACCAGATCAGGAGCAAATCAAAGCAGAGGTTACTTTCAACACTTGCCCAGGCAAGGAGCTCCGGCAACATCAGCCACTGTAACAACAACGTGTTGTATGCAGGGAACAATGCGGCGAGCACTGAAGTTCTGCTGTCATGGTTCTATTTACACCCTGTCCTGCCAGCAGGCAACTGATGTCATACGCCTGCACACAACAGGAACAAATTCACAACCTAGAAATTTCTGCTGGCGAGAGATCAACAGGCTGTAATGAGCACGGAAAACAAACTATCTAGCCTTTAGCTGGAGCTCACCGATCTCTTGCCTGAACACCAGGCTGCAACTTCACCGCTTCGCCCACAAAAGGTGTCATTACCAGTGCCAGCAGCAACCTGAAGCAAAGCCACTCTCAGCAACCACAACCTTTTAGCTCTACACGCTCACTTTATGGGACCTGCTGTCTATACCCCGTGTCACTGAAGAATATATGTAGGTGTGGCGGGGTGGTCAAACAGCTTGACAGAAATATCCCTGTGCATTAATAATAAGCCTGCCTGTACCGACACGCACAACATTGGAACTTGCACGAAACTGCAACCTTTTGCTGACAAATTCATACGGCAACAGGCAGAAGTTGAACCAAATATGGTTAGATTGTTTTAAGGACACCAATTATATATTCAGAGATACTCGATATACCGAGAAGAAACAATGGAATGAAATAAAGAAATTCTAAAGTTTCAAGCCATCTGTACGTATCTGTACTGAGTATCAAACCATCTGTATTATATTCTTAGATCAGCTAAAGCAAACCACTGGCACCAGTGCCAAGTTTGGCAGCAGAGACGATTTGGACCGCCACCAACAAGAATGAGCTACCATGCCTTTTAGAATAAATTTTGTAGCAAACACCAAAAGGGTTGATCAACACAGATTATCACAGCTACAACAAGCCAACTAGCTTAAAACACAGCATTTGCCATCCCACAGTGTTTGATTTTATACTTGTATGATACACTCTACGCCTAAAAAAAGAAATTAAACTTCTCGCTGTCCCTGTCCCACAGGGAAATGGCTAAAACCACTCAAACAGGTTCTGTACAAGGGCACAAAGCACCTGCACATGGTGTCACCCAGCCCAATGCCGTACATCAGCTAAGGCTCAGAGCCACCTCCAAGCACATCAAACCCCTGCACCAGAGAGGGGATACGGGAACTGCACCTCAAACGCAGTCCTCAGCAGCATTTTCCAAGGCTCAGACACATCCTCAGAAGGTCTCCCACTTCAGCGCAAGTTAAGTCTTGCCTTTCTTCTTTCCCCCTGGACTCAGCACTGGTGAGGCCACTCCTTGAGTACCGTGTCCAGTTCTGGGCACCTCAACACAAGAGAGATGTCGAGGGGCTGGATCCCAAGGCCAGCAGTACCCAGTGACCTGCACTCGTCTTTGTTTTCTCCCACTCACTCCAGCCTCTACCGTTCTATAGCAACCTGTTTCTCCTGGGAAATTCCATCTACCCTTTGAAGTCTAGCCTAAATTTCAAAGGCAAAAATACCAAAATATCCTTGAGGATAAAGGTATTGATGCGAAGAACGTTGACTAACTCCAGTAATTTTATTTTCATATTTTAAAAGGGCCCAAAAATAACATTCACCACTTTTTCCTCTGCTGAAGATTTTTGAGAACAATCCGCCTACCAAAAAGTCTAATTCTCCTAGTGCTAAGGATTTTGCATGGGTGGAACTCTTTAGCTAAAAGTGGTGATAAATAACACCTCCTCAATCCTGCATTCCTTAGTATATAAATTCTTGTAAACTGTTTCTAAGTTGATTTGCAACGTTAAACTAGAATTTCCCAACCCTCTGATGTCCACCGGAAGTACGCTTGGTGAGACATCAAGACCAAGGTAATGCACCCTGAAGTTCAACTGCCTTGGTTACCTTCCATCCTCTCTACCTTCACTGTCATGAAAATATGGAACTCCTTGATATGTTTCTGGCACAGAGAATTGTCAGATGTAACACATCACCACAACCAAAAGTACCAACAGCTCACCCACCTCACCCTGCAGAGAGCCCAGGATCCTCCGCTTTCCTGAGAAGTACAAGATCAGCCCTAAGTTGAAGGTACAAATCCCTGATATCAGGCTGTGGGTTTGGGTTTGTTTTTTTTTTTCCACTATTCACACAGCATTTAGCTGATAAATCAGCAACATTAAGCAGCTTTTTTTTTTTTTCCAACCTTTTGTACAGTTTATACACAAGCCATACTAATTGATAAAAACAGTGTCTTGAAGTTCAAGAACTTGCCTGTATGTTCTTCTCAACTATAAACCTGCCATACGAAGAAACAGCCCCCACATACCTCCCACCAATTAAATGGGTAGAACATAATTTTTTTAAAAACTTATCCACACACTTAATGCACAGCACCTTCAGAAGTCTCATGTTAAGGGTTTTGAGGAACAGCAGAATCATCCCCTTTCCCCAATAAAACAGATCTGCACTTTAAACTATGCATATTGTTTAACTCTGTTAGGAATCCTATTATGAGAAACTTATTTTATGAGTCTGCCAAAAAAGATGGTTACCAGAAGTGTAATCACAGTGAGCAATAAAGGCTGACAAGAGTGTATTTCTAAGCGATTACAGCAGGTGTTTTAAAGGCATCAAGCTACAGAATTACAAATCCATTTAGAGTCAGAGACATAGAAAAAAGTAAAAGGCGACCAGAAGGTTCAAACCCTCACAAGCAGCTGAATATTGTTCCTCTTCCCTGTAGACAGCAGCAGCTACAGCACCAACTCCACTAAGAACCCCAGCAAGTCAAAAGAATATACTACTAAACAGTGAGGTAAAAAAAATCATTGAAAAAGAAATTGAGAGGCTACAAAGGATGCAGCATATATATATGCTACAATGCTCAGAAAAATATTATCACTCAAGGATTGCTAGATCTGTTTAAAAATACTGTTCCTTTTCAATGTCATTAAGCTAGGTGGCATGTACTATCTTAGACCTATGAAGACGTCTTCAAAAAAGAGAGTCTAATATGGGGAGAGGTCCTATGAAAAGTAAAGTACTCAAAGAAAGTACAGCACTACGGATGTGACAAATCCTGTGTGGACCTTACAAAGGCCTACAACTCAGAACTGGTGGAGGAAGTTCAGGGAGAGCTGACTTGCCAGTATAACATGTAACGTTACGGAACAATTGCCAGTTATCAAAATTGCACAAGCCAAGAGACAACACTAACTATAAATATGACTACCAGCTATTCCACACAACCCCACAGCGTCCTGCCAAGCCCTCCTTCGTGTTCTCTCTCACACAGACAAAGGCCTCAAAGCCATGGGACATCTGCCAGGGAAACAAATGAAGTTAAAAAACCAGAAGAACATGAACATGTACTAACCTAAACTTGTGTGTTCTTTCTTCCCAATTCCTCCCCCAACACCTCCCCCTACAAAGAAGACGTCTCAGTTTACTGTACCTCTTTTCCTTCTCCCAACCACTCTTAACTCTTGGACCGATGTTTTCAAGTTTCCCTACCTTTGAAAAAATAATGTTCCGTTCTCAAATGTTTTGCCAGATCTGGACCACACCCTGCCCTCTCCCAAAACCTTGGTTGTTTGTCTCCTATTGCACATAATCAATTATAGCACTTTCAGGTTTGTATTTTGCATGGTGGGAGCTGATCCAGAAAGGAGATTATGCCTGTGTGAGCTTGTGCGTTTACACAAACATACACGCACACGTATACACACACACCTTGATAAAACTCTTTTGCTTCCAGACAACTTTAGGGGATTTTACTCAAACTGAGTTTTTCACCTGTAAGCAGACAGCACTTGATACAATAAAAAAACAGCACAAAAAAAAAAAAAGTAGCTGAAAATTCCACTTACCAGGTCATGCTAATCACTGAAAATATGAAGGGGATAAGCAACATCTTTGTCACTCTATCACCACAAGAACTGAATATCTATCATAAGCAATAACTGCAGAAAAAAAGCACACAGACACCCAGCAGATATCTCCAGCTCCAATGTACATTTCGCTCTCCCCCTTCTTATTGCCGGATTCGGTGTCAGACACCAACTCTGATGTTTGACAAAAAAGGGATACGGCAGATTGCCCACCAGCCGCATCGTGTGCTGCCAAGTGAGAAATACAAGCTTGGAAACAGGCTCGAGATTCCAGCCAGGACAGCAAGGCTCGAAGCATCACACCAGTGACATAACGAAGCGCGGTGGGGAGAGGCTGGAGGGGACGTGGGAAGTTATTGCATGAAACAACTCTGTAGGGCATGCGAAGGAGCCGCTTTTGGTACCAAGCAAGACAACTTAATCATTTAGGATTACTGAGAAATAACTGCGGTTTTCTTCCTTTTTTTTTTTTTTTTAAGTCTAACTGCAAAATCCCCTGAACCAGTCAAATCCGAATTTTCCAACATATCTTCACTTTCCCGTGAATGTTCTCCACCTGTTTGTTTTTTTCCTTATTAGCTGCTGCAAAGCAACACAGCAATCAGCTTTCAGACCATGGGGCAGAAGAAGAATCACCCTGGGTCTAGTTCACAGCTTAGGACTCCTGCAACATCTACAAAGAAAGTTTACATCCTATAAAAGAGAAGAATCATCTTGTTAATTTGTTGGGTAGTTAGCACAACAACAGTGTGAACACCACATGCAGACAAATACTCCCATTTGTCTTGTCTTCAGACAGTTTTCAGAAGACAGACATTTTATCAGCGGATCTGTTAACACTTTCCTTCAGAAAATATGTTTCGCCTGCCAGCAAACAAACAACAAAATAATGTGTCATATCTGTAAAACGAGGGAGAGGAATACTCAGGATTAGCTTCAGAGCGCTGTAATAAAATAACAGCAATCCCATGGTGGAACCTGCAGCTGGCGTTTCAGCCCTGCGCTCCCAACCTCGCAGATTCTTCCATTGCTCTGTCCAGGACCTAGGCGCATGGTCCCATTACGGGGAGATTCTCCCCAGTTCTGCTACTTCCCACTAACCAGAGAAACGTGATGGTGATGAACCCAGCTTGCAGTGGGGGAGCCAGTGGGAAACTAAACACCTTATTACCCCCGGTTGCACTCCAGCTCAGTGACCCAAGGCGGCAAGTCGGATACAGGCTGGGGATGGAAACCGCAGAGCAAAGGGGAGATGTCCAAACTTTTGTCCAAACCCTTCTCAAGTCAAGGAGCACCACTGGAACCGTCTTACCCGCTAATTTAAGTTACAAGGAAAAAAAAAAATAATGCAAGATTCTGTTACGTTTTTGTTTAACTTTACAGAGCAGCTGCTGGGTTCAAATTCAGGAGCACAGGAGAAACTTTAACCATGGGATCACTTTTGAGTGAAGCTTCCAAGATCCTGGAAACATTTTTACTAAGTTCCATAAATTGTAGTTCTAATTAAGGATTAAATTTGGAGACTAAACACCCCTTTATTTGAGGGCAGGGAGGCTTAAATCTTTTTGTATTAATGCTGAGCTATATCATCTGATATTTTGCTATGACCAACCTATAAAACCTGTCAGCTTCACTCAGTTTACACAGGGCTCTAATTATGTTTAACTAGAATCTGAATGATCTAATTACTTAACATCTTATAGCACAAACTACTGAGGACATCTGGTTGAACAACTGGCAAAGGAGTTGGAGAAATAAAATGCCTGTTCCATACCCTGCCCAGGACCCCTGCAAACAGCTCTCCCACCAGATAAAGTTTGTTTTTCCATCCCACCTGAAATTTCTGCCGACTGAAAGCAGCCCCGCCAGAACAAATCATCCACAGGTTCAAAGGGAGTAGTCAGGTGAGGAAAAACTCTTTGAGTGCCACAAGCAGGATGACGGGACTTTGAAGAAGTTTTTAGCTTTGTTCTTCATCAGGCGCAAATCCGGATCATTCTCTTGCATCTCTGGGTCTCCTTCTCCCCCCGTTCTTCAGAAACTGAGAACCAGAAGATCGCCACGAGTGCTAAAACTGGTGTCAACTCGACTACATCAGTGCCAGCAGGAAGCTCTCACACCTGCAAGCCTTGAGAGATTTTAAAGTTTTTAACTGTCGCGATAGCACAAGCGAGCCCATTTTAGCAAAACCAGGGAAAACTCCACTGGGGCACCACGAAGTCATTCCCACTGAGCCCACTAAGGTTGAACTGGAAATACGCAGTGAAACAAGCCGAAGGATCTCTTTTGGCCACGAAGCACTTGGCCGAAATGGTTTCCATAATGTCAGTCCCCGTCAGGGTCTTTCCCTGGGCCTGGCCACCTGCCAGCGTGATACTGTACCACGTACCTGAGGGCTGTTCAAAGAAAAGGGTGCCCGAAACACAGGAAACTGCTACGGTGACCCATATTGTGCAGACACGCTCCCACTTTGATCTCTTTTCCTTGAAACCACAGTGCACCGTACCCAACGGATTAACCTGACATGGTCAAAGAAGAAATAAAACCTAGAAGTTCTGGTTAAAAACCCAGTTAAAGCCACAGTTTTCTGTCTTTTCCTTAATGAACAGATGGAATCCAGCAATAACCATCTGTGTAAAGCAGCAGTAACTGTAAAGCACAATAATTCCACAAAAATACACTAACAAGGTCAGTTAAGTGTTTCTCTAATTGTCTACTGCCCGTGACCTTTTCCAAAGATTTCAGATGAGAAACAAAACCAAAACAACTTGTGAAAGATCTTTTGGCACCTTCAGTAGCACAGTTTGGTTCTGTATCCTGGGGAAATTCCACTTTGGGAACAACATTCTGCCTTCACAAATTGCTCCCCCCCCCCAAGTGGACATCCTCCTTCCTCTGCCTCCTGATCCACCAGGTAGGACATCCAGCTTCCACGCTCCACCACAAAATTGATTATCCCTGAACAAGCAGTAAAACTAAACCATTCCTGCATGTGCAATGCAGCAAATGTTTATGAATCCTTCAAGATCAAAGTCAGTCTATTAATAAACTTATATTTTTTATATTCCGTGCAGCTGAAAAATCCAATTAAAACATTACAGTGACCTTTTACCAGAGAACTTACTACTGTCACAGTGAGGATAAAGTATCAGAAGAAAACCTAAGCTGGGTTCCAGCAAAAATGGGATAGATACTGGAAGATACTATTACAGTTGTTTTCCTTCAGTCATGGGGTGGTAAAGGATGGCCTAATTCAATAGGAAGATCTGAGAGGCTTTTATTAGGTCTCCGAACTAGTGTAACTGACAGTTAAACAAACAAAGTGTCAGGCCTTAAGTCAGCATTTAGAAAGTAAATTTATAATGAAGAGCTGACAATCAAGAAATCCTACAAAGAGGCTGCTGCCAAACATCAACTGCTTTTTTTTCAAACTAGCTATAGAATGAAAATTTCTTACCACTGAAATTAACTTCACAATTTGTTGGTAAAATGATGATAGCAAATAAATAGGGTGTAAAAACACTACAGTATATGATTGCACTTTGCCACAACATCTAGGAGCAAACAAGATAAAAGAGCAACGAATGCCCCAAAACAACAGGAGTCGGTGCGTTCTTTTCAGAGCTGGCACACACCTGCCACCTCACCACCTCCCGTTCCACTGATCTGTACACAACCAAAGTTCACTTAGAAAATGAAAAATCACCGATACATCCAACATCTCCCGATCTCGGCAGCTTCCACCTTTGCTTATGTGCTCCAGAAGACAGCCTCTCTACCATCACCTTTCACCAGGGTCCTGAGGGTACTAGAAGTCACCAGCCCACGAGGCTGGAGACACAACAACCCCTGGCACAGCGGGCAGCTGCTGGGCACAGAAAGTGCCTTTTCCAGCACTGGGAGAGACGGCGCTGAATGACCGAGCGCCACAGTCCCCAGACAAACTTCTCAGCCCTGGCAGTCAAATTAATTTTCAAAAAAAGATGGCATGTGCAACAGCTCTGGGGCAGAGCAACCACTTTCCAAGATGCTGCAAACAGTCTGAACTACTAAATGCTTCTCCTAATCCTACCTAGAGTAGGTTTTCACAGTTCCAGTTTTAGACTTCAAGTCCTATTTGCAGGACAGAAAAGCCCAGATAGTGACATTAATCAAGTTTTACTTAGCTTGGCACACTGAAGTACTAGCTATTCTCAGGATACGCCAGGACATCTCGCATGCTAACGGGTTTGAATTTATTATCTAAAACAAGCCGATCACAGCACAGTGTGTGTGCTCTTTTAATCGTTCCTGCTGTATTTAACATATCACCCCAAGAAAAAAAAAAAAAGAAAAACAAACAAACCAACACACCACACCATTCTAGCTTCACGAGTTGATGGTGTGGAGGACAGCAAAGGGCTCAGGCAGAAACGAGGATGAGAAGTTGCACAAAAGAAAGCAGCTTTACAATACAAACCTTTCCCATCATGGGACTGCCCAGAGCTCTGCCTGCACAGAGACAGAAAGCCTGAAAGTAACTCCTCCTCACCAGCGTGGAAATAGCAAACAATGGTTTATACATAAAACCCAGAACATGGCTTTGTAAGACAATTTAATTTGATTCCTGATCCTAAAACAGGGAAATAATCCCCAGCCCTGCAGGGGTTAAGGACCGTCAGTAACACAGACAAGACTCACTGGAAAAGCTTTCTTCCTTAGGGAAGTAGGCAAAGATAAATTCCCACAGACTGATTTTTCCCTCCTTACTGTCTCCTTCACCACACACCTAATGCTTCTTGCACCCTGTGAAGCAAGAGCTCGGCAGCCCCTACAAAGCAGCAAGTATCCACTCACTTCTGAAAGGGTGGGGGAGAGGTGGGGGGAAGGTTTCTGAGTTCAAGCAGTGACCATGGGTTTAAAGTAAAGTTTGCTTGAGAAAAGGGGCAGGGTGTTGTGGAGAGCAGTGGAGATGAGCTGAAGACACAATATTAGCAAGCTGCCCTTTTCCAACATCCAAAGAATCTCAATAGCAAGACTCCACGCCAAAGAAAACACAGAAACCTATAAGCAGAAGAAAAGTACAGCTCCTGAAAGAGACGGGAGAGGGCAGGAAGAAGGGAAGGGAGGAATAACCACTGCGTTCACAACTTTTTCTTTCCTATTTTTTAAATATATCACACACTTCTTGCACGCACATAAAAGAAACTAAGGCTACAATCGTGTAAATCAACTCTGTACAGAGGTCTCTCCACAGAAAAATCAATTGCAAGACTACTGGCTCCTTGTTTTTAAATGTTTAATATTATCCCATCTCCACAATTAATATTAGAAAAGCAACTGTGCCCATACCAGACATACCGAACCAAAGTTGAGTGCTATCAATATTAACACGCAAACACAAAAGCTGCAACAGAGAAACAGATATGCAGTTTGCTGACAAAATTAACATTATCATATTTCAGATCACAGACAAAGGGTACATTTTATTTATGTCTGAAAAAGAAGGAAACATCTTTAAGTGATAACACGATATAAATTTACTTTGACATGCACATGCAGTAAAATGCATACGTACCCAATAAAAATAAGATGAAAAATAATTACAGACAAAACACAAGTGTAAATTTTATTGAGCTATTCTGACAACATTTGTATTTCACACCAATGGAACAAGACGAAGAACAAAGTTCATTAGAACCACGAGATAAAGGAAGGGGCCAGGAGTCCCCTAGACACAGCAGCAGACTGGCAGGGGGGGATTTGTCTGTTCACAACTTAACCATGGCCTGGGTCAGAAAACCACGACTACACATGTGTTAAAAATTAAGCACACGCGATAATGCTTACTGGGTCAGGGCCCTTGTGTTGTGCTAAATAAGGATAAAGCTTATTCACCTTTGCAAAGTTGACGGAGCTGAGCAGGAGACCCACCGGCGGCAGTGGGAGCAGGAGCTCAGCATCGGAGCGCAGCCCCGCTCCAGCCTCCCAACGATTCGGGAGGCGAAGGCGGGTGGAATAAGCAGGAGATCAATATTTCTGATGGCACAACTAGACATCTAAATCATAACCCCTAACCCTGCTGACAATCTTAGCGGAAGGCTATCGACACTTAGACTACAAAACCTGAGCAATTGGGATAAAAGACACGTGTTGCCATAAGAAAAAGTTTCAAGCTACCCATCTCTGTGAATAAAGAATTCCAGCCGTCAGACACAAGTCTAACACCCACATAAAACCTCACACACTCCTATTTACAGTCCCTACAGCCATTGGAGCATGGCTTGGAGAAAAGCCCTGCCAGCGACTGAAGATGCTCCTCCACCTGAGTCCACCAGCCTCTCTGAGACAGGAACCTGCTCCGAGCCCCCGCTGAGCATTGCAGCCACAAACTGCTGAATATTAAATTCAACATTCATAGCGCTGGGTGCCTGTAATGCACATTTGAAGCGGCCTTTAATGTAGAGAGAAATGTGAAGGGAAACTTGGTAAAATTGCTTATCTCGCCTTAGAGCAGGGTCCCAAAGGCCAGGGAGGTATATTTTAAAACGAAAGTGCGTGTTTGTGTGAATAACCCCAGATTGTAACTTTATAACCATCTGCAGGAAACCTTTTCTCCCAGAGATTTGGTACCTATCACTAACAACATTCTTTTAGGATACCCAGCTACTCGGGTTTTGGGGTTTTTTTCCATATTCATCTCCACAGACATCACTTCCAGCAACAAGCCTGAAAAGTACCTACAAATCAACAGCAGTGTATCCGCTGTTTCATTTATCTTGAGAGAAAGCTCACAAAGGCACAGAAAACGCAAGCACAACTAAGCCTTATTTATCCACAACACAGAATTAAGTGGTAGGACAACAGAATAGTAAGTGCTAACTCACAATCATGTGTCTCAAAGTGCTCCCAAAGAGGGGTCTGAGGTGTTGTCCCTGTCTCCCAGGTGAAGTGAACCAGCAGAGGCTGAGGGACACGCTCAGAGGCCCCCAGCAGACCCAGGAACGGGCAACACCCTCCGCTGACAGCAAGGCTGAGGCTCCCAACTTCTTTCCAAATCCCTACTACCCAGTAACTACCACTCAAACTGAATCCAAAGCAATTAAAGGCTTTGTTACATTAGTACCAGTCCCCCAAAGCATTGTCGCCCGAAGTACTCGCAGTGCCAGATTTTTGTTGGGCTGATGCCTACCAGCCAAAGCTTACTGTTTTGGTTAGAGAAATCTTTTTTGTTTTCCTTAAAATAATGGCTCAGCAACGCCATGCAACCTCCAATGCTCTGCAGAGGTACCTGGGAGAGCAGAAGGAATAAGACTTCACCCACCAAACTTCTATGCATTTCATCATCTGCAGCGCTTTCAGCTTTGCAGTTCAGTTTCTACAGGAACAAGCCAGGGCATTCCCATGCAAAACATACAACCTTTTTGCATCTAACATGTATCTCGTCTGAGTCTTTGCAAAAATAAAATTTAAACAAGCTGTTAAAATGGGAGGGTTTTCTTAAGTAAGAACAATGAGAATGCTTCTACTATTCATAATACCTTAAAACACCATCCAAGTGGTTAAAAAGCTATTTAAGTCTAACAGGAACATAAGCCCTATTTGTCACAGGACAACATTAAAAATCTGTCAGTGTAGGTTGAAGTCATAGCATCACCCTGGTATCTCCTCTACAAATCTTCCCAGGATGTTTCCACAAGAACAGCTTGGTGGTAAACCCCAGGCCACCCTTTTATAGGATCGGGGAGCGCAGGTGAGCTGGATTTGATTGCAACACCACAGCCAGGCCTTTGTTGGGAGACCCTCTGTGCTCCCCAGCTGCACTGCCGAATATTTATATAAACTCTAAAATAAGCTCTCCTCTTCTCCCAACTGCAGCAAGAGTTTCATTTCCAAGTCCTAGGCATAAGCTCGCTCCTTAACTCCTTCCTTTCTTCACCACTTCCCTCTATCCCATCCAGTCTTTTAAACAGTGCCGTTTCCCCCACTCCATTTGTTTTCATTTTTACTTCCCTGCAGTACTACTGTCCTCACCTTGTCACACGTGAACCACAGACTGAAGCCAACACTTCTCAGCGAGGAAAGACCTCCACCCTGAGAGGTGATTCAGACTCCCAAAACCCACAAGAGCAACCCCACCATGATGTGGTAACCAGCAGCACAGGACCATCTGCTCTCTGTAGCTCAAAGGATGCTATTAAAACGTTTGCAGGAATTAGACCACAGCTCGGTCTCACCTGCATATGCCTGTGCAAGGGCTCACACAACCATTAGGCAAACAAGATCACTGGATTCCACAAAGTGAGGGGTCTGCCTCCACTGCAAAATTAGTCCAGCCCTTTACCAATAATTTGGCCTAAATTTTCATATCCTTCACAGAAACCTTGCACAGGCACTTCCAGATGCTATTATGCCCAAGCCTGCTTATTCACTAAGGTACATTTCCACACAACAAAAATAGGAGCAACAGGATCCGGCTCAGCTCCAATGTACAAGCAACTCTGAAAAAGCCTCCAAGGCAGCCATGGCCTACACCCTTATGCCTTTAAAAGCTCACAGCCAGAAACACAAAGGTATGAGGGAATTTAAAGCATCTAAATACAGCAGTTTAAATAATTTTGTGCATCTTTACCTCTGCTTTCCTGTAGCAGACCACTGTGGGTCCATGAACCCGACTGGGAGGTAGACAAGTGCCTCCCCTCCCTGAAACAGCAGCACAATTCCAGCCACCACATAAACTTCCTTATTACCCCAACTGTCGAGAAAGGCATTAAATGACTGCAAGGCAAGGAAGCAAGCGAATTGCCAGCGAGGCAAAAAGCTCCGAGACAATACTAGTCTGAAAGGCTCCAACTTTTAAACCCATGTCTGCTGTAACACATCCGCACAGAGCCGTCGGGCCCTCTCCTGGCGTCAGCTCTTCCAGACCCAAAAATATGTTTATTCATCATAAACGCTTCACTCTGCTACGTCACAGACATGACCAAGTAAGTAACAGCATAGTAAGAACTGCTGTACCACCCTGCTAGAGTCAAAACACATGAGCACTATCAGAGAGTCACGATGGATCTGGTACAAATTCTTTCCTGCCTACTGCTTTCCTAAAAATGAAAGTTTTCTCTTCGCCACCCAGGAAGACCCCTGTTACACCCAACACCCGACATCTGCACCCTTTGTCTTTAACCTTTCATGAAAACTTACCGCTCTCAACATCCAGCTCTCTCTCTGGATTTCCATGTTCTTCGCAACCCAAGCAATGGAATATACTGTATTTTCTTCGTTACATATATTTATATAGAAAAGCAGAAATTACTACCTTATGTGCCTTGTCAAGCTGCAGACAACAAAAACAAGCTGAGAACATGTACGTCCCAAAATGAGTAAGACTTATCTTATCTTTACTAATTTAAGGACGTTAATTATTCTGATCGTGAGGTCCAAGTTTCTCTCATCTTTCCTGGTAAATTCAACACCGCACCCACCATCCCACGTGTGAGCGCTCTTGTACCAATCTCTTCACCCTAGACTCGTCTTCTGCTGACTCCCCCATTTCAGCTTCACATCTTCCTCCCTACTCCTTCAGACAACGCTAGAACTTTGTCACTGTATTCTCAAATCCAGAAAACTTTCCATTTTCAACACCTTTCCCATAAAGCATGTGGGAAACGACCAAGCACAAAGATAAGCAAAGCATAAAATGTAAAGAAAGAACACATGCAAGAGAAACCTGGATGTACAAGATGGGAACTTGCCACCCAGCTTACATAAAAAGGACCACAAATCAATGAATGCTGCCTGCTTAGTGTCTTAAAAAAATACTAAGCATCCAGATATATATGTGTGTTTGTACAGATATATATATATTTCTGTACTTTAGCCAATAAATAAACAGCCTCAGTGTAATCAAATTGAAACTTTGGATTATGCATTTTTCTACATCCACTTTTTGCATTACAAATCAGCTTGCAAATGAAGAATAATTGTTCACTGGAAGTTTAGACTGCATGTAATTTCTTCTGTTGCATATGTTCCTCCCATTACTTATTTAGTATTGTTATACGCAGCCAAGTAGTGCAATCTTTTTTCAAAAAAAAAGGAAAAAAAAAAAAAAAAGCCCAACCATTACCATACTCCAAATCCTCCATGCTGCATTTCTCAATACATTATCCAATTAACCACAAACTTGGCATAAGAGCAGAGAGACGGAAACGCGCGCTAATTCTGCCGTGTTTCAGATGGGCATTATTTCATTTGAGGAAGAGCAAAGAAGGGTAGAAAAGCTTTCACGAATTTCTTTCCAAGGAACAGGACTCAAGGAATCCTATGAAAGCCAAATTCTCAAGCCAGAATTGCACCAGAGGGCCTTTCCTTGAGCATGCCATGCACATTAGGTGTCCACGGACACCACCCTGACCACCACAAAAAGCCGCAGCCTTCCAGCTGCAGGGAACCAACGATAACTGTGAGAGTACACTGTATGAGCAGTGGCTTTTACATCCCTCTCAGTTCCCTGTATTGCATCTTCTTGAAGAACTACCAAGCTGCTTTCACTACACATCTCTGATCAGGTGGGAAGCAGCAGAACCATGTTTATAGTAGCCAGAGACTCTCTTCTTGATCCACATATTTAAGTGCCATTTTAAATAGTAAAGCACTGCCTACTTTTAGGAGAGAATCTACAAGTTCTACAGTGACCTGCACGGATAAACAAAATTAAAACACTCAGATGCGATCACTAATTCCACTTCTGAGGAGTACATCAACTCCTTCACTTAAGGCAAATCAGCTTGTGCTCTGGTACAATCGGATCCAGCTAGAGGATGCCAAGAACTCCACCTGTTTCCAGTTAAATAATAGAAGCCTTTCAGTATTTAAAAGCTACTCATTACTACTTAGTCTTTCCAGATTTTGTTACAAATTTTATAACCTTTAGAAGATCAATGGTTTACCGTAAACAATTAGTCACAGCACATATAGAACTAATACTCCAGCCTTACTTGAATTGTATATGATGCAACACCAGGATGAGATTTTAAAGACAGAAACGTGCGAGCAAGATTTGGCTTCAGATAATCATTCCTTCGCTTAACAGAAACAAGTTATGCCGTGCTGCTCTAGAGCAGTAAGAAACTCTATTTTTCACCATTATGCGTGCCTGTCCTAAAAAGCTCTGACGCCTTGTGCTTATTGTCAAAACACTTCAAACACATAGTTCGTTTACTTTTCAGAGGGTAGTAAATTCTTCCATTCATCCTGTGGATTCAGCTTAGATCGAGCCAGGCTTAACTCGTGCAACACTGCTAGTCAAAAAGATACAGCAGGACCAACCGTCTGTCCTACAACGGAGAAATACACACACACATTCAGAAATATTAAGCAAAATCTGAAAGAGCTCTGCCTGCCGTACCCTCGGGAACATGACACTCCTTTTCCTGTTCTCCAGCAAAGGGCTGGTTTTATGGTGAAGGTGATGGTGACGCCACAAAACTACAACCTGAAACAGGACCACTCAAGAGCAGGTAACCTTCACACTGCCCTACATCAACCCGATTCAGATCGCACAATCGCTTCCAAACAGGAGATGCAGTTTTAACTCGAGGGCAACAGCATTTCTCCAGTGATTTAATTTGCATTTACTGTCACGATATTCACTGTTTGCAAGGATCTGTTTTCTCTAGGCACTGCCATTCCCTTGCCATCCATTATCAAACATGGGTTTGATACCTACAACCTACCTGACACCTGCAACCTACATAGCAAACCAACGCAGAAACGCCATGCTAATTACACCATTGCTTTAAATAAAATAACTAACTTTTACCAGAGAAAAGGGTTAAGTGTTGAGCTGCATGTCTTTCAGGTACAGTCTCAAGTGATGAGCCACGTTTGATACCTGTAGGAAACTGCCATTTTTGCATCTCGTATTCCATTTGTGAACAGACCTTTTTGTTCTTTAATCCAAGTTCTGAATTATTTAATCCTGCCTCCAACTCCCAAAAATCTCTCTTTCTATAAACAAGAGGTTATTCAGCGAAGGGAAATAAATAATTAAAAGAGTGAGACCCTAAAGTGTTCCTGCCTCTGTTTTTAATTAATATTGATACAGTCTTGAGAAACCTGCCGCTTAATATTACACGGCAGGTCGAAGCTCACCAACAGTTAAACGTTGTCTCCTAACAGAGGGTAGAAGAGGAAGTTGGGAGCAGACGGGGCACATGTCGTTCCACTGCCAGTGCCACGGGACTACTCGGTCTCAGCTCCCTACAACCCACCCCCCGGCTCCCGAGAAACGGTAGGTTCAAAGCCACGTAGACGCAGAGCTACGAGAGCTGGAGTTTACTGGGCAGAGGTGGAACAGCGTTAAGCCTAAAAACCTTCAGGTTTTTCTTCTGGGATAGATATAAGGGAAGTGCAGACAAAAGCATTTCCATTTTCTCTAATTCCCTACTCGAACTACGTTAGTTCCGATGAATGACGGGGGAGGGAGGGAGCTATGGACTGAACTCCACACTCAGTAACATTAAGTTTTTATAGCACATTGCTTCATCTGCAAGCGGGAGTAAATATTACACTACCTCTTCATGCAGATGAGTGGAATTAAATAAATAAATAAATGAAGCTAACTTAAAACAAATTAAGTATTCCACTTATGGCTGAAGGTGCTCTCTACCTCTCTGGTCACTCCAGGACTCCCCACAGACAGACTCAGCGCAAAGTTAATAAACTCTGCGCTGCCCAGGGATCGCCCGGCGAACCTGACGAAAGGTGAACAGCCTCAATCCGTAACACGTACAAATAATCACAGGTCCTCAAAAGCAGGTAATGAATATCGTTCAAACAACTTTAAGCTAGCGTTACCAGAACGCTTCAAAGGAGAGCCTACAAGCTGTTCCAGTCAGACTGTCACACTGAGTCTGCAAAAAGGAGATTAAGGTTTGTAGAGCAATACTCCACAACAGGTTTTACAGTATGCACAGGAATTAAATTATGATAAAAGTGAGCTATTTTTTCCTAAAAACAGAATAGAACAATCTATCAAAATGCCATTTGGCTGCGTTCATTACATTTTAGAATTTAATTTACATGATAGATACTTTAGTGTAATATGTTTTAATCAATAAGCGTTCCTGAAAGCTTTATTTTTGTAGAAAATATTTAGACTTCTTCAGTGTCAAATGTAACACCATGGCAGTGATATTAGGAGTGTTTATTTTCCTATGCTAAGCAAGTACAACCACACATACACAGAGGCAAAAGTAAGACTCCACAATTAAAGATGTCAGACCTTGTTTAACTACATCTTAATTTAATCCATTTTATTTTATACAATTCTACATCTGGATCTCATTTTCTGTATTCCTGTAGGTATTCTGGGTCACTATTAAGAACCCTTTCAAGTCAGCAAAGTTCAGCNGCCTGAAACAAAACGCTATTTACCCCACCTCCTAATGCACCTGAAAGTCAGAAGGGACCAGCCCTCCTGCTACAGCTCCTACATAGCACTTCCCCTTTCAGGGGGTGCTGGGGTGTTTTCTTTAGCATCGCTGCCGCCAGCTCGCCCCCTGCCA
>VXBJ01003146.1:928481-966723 GCA_013400055.1 Nycticryphes semicollaris | reverse complement strand
GGGGGGTGATGAAGCGGCGGGGGTGGGGGGGAGCGGGCGGGGGAGCACTGCGGAGGCTCCGCGGGTGCGGTGCGGCCGCGTTAATGGCAGAGCATCCTGCGCGGCAAATGGTTCCCAAAGGCGCCGGGAAGGTTGTGAGCCCTGGTCGGGGAGGGGAGGTGGGGAGAGCCTGCGGTCTAAAATTAGATAAGTGGAGAGAGTTTAGGGGAAACAACAATGAAAAAAGTACATCGAAGGCCGCCTGATTCACTGTGTCCGGGGCGGTGCAAACGCGGCTTTAAAAGGGATTTATTTAAATGTAGACGGGCACTTACTCATCGGGCTGGTGGCACTGACCACTGCCCGGGAGGGGACGGCTCGTGTGAAGGTTGGGAAATCAGATCATAGCTCCGCGCAGGATATCCATAGAAACGGCGATTAAAAGGATGAAATAACTTATTTTGTTCTAAACAATAACGTTGCTATAAATACGAACGGGGTTTTGTTGGGTTGGGGTTTTTTTTTCTCTCTTTTTTTTTTTTTTTTTTCCTCCTTGTTGCCTTCCTGAAAAGCACAGAAACGTTTTACCAGGCTCATCTCTTAACACCACAAACCAGTGCACACAAACGGCCTCCAGATCCATGCCACCCCCCAAGGAAAGCATTCCTCAATTCCTCATTTCCTTACTGGGAAATGGGCACAACTGGGGTCTGTACCTGTCCCCTTTGAAACCAGTACGCTGCTGCGTGGTATTTTTCCACATAACAGCTACTTTTGCTGTTTTGCACTTCATCTGTAGAAGGAAAATATATCTGCCTCTGGGTAAGTGAGTGATTGTAGATTTTTATTTTTTTTCCCTCTCAAATTGTATTTGATCATCAAGTGAATTTAGTGCTCGCTCCAGTCAGTGGGTTGACTACTCGAAAATGGCTCTGTCTATCTTTTGAGAAGTTACGGCAGAGACAGTGGCAGAGCAATTGCTACAGATTATTTCCCAATCTGCCACCGTCCTCGTTTGGAGGAACACCATTATTTCAGCCTCCATTTCCACTTTTTGCTGAGGCTGCTGCTTACAAAGATACTAATTGCGATGGCGGGTTTTATGGTAATGGGTTCCACGTAACAACGATCAGCCCGACAACTATAGACCTTCAAATTGTTAGTTGGCTGTACTGGGAGTACAACTAATGGCATTCGGTTATGAAAACGTCAGGCCTCCACTTGGTGAACTAGATTGGGCGCCCAACGAGGCTGAGACCCAAGAGCCTCCACACCCCTGGCACCAGCAGGACATCGTGGGGCTGCCCCCAGCCATGCCTTTTAAGGAGGAAAACCCTTTTCCTCCCAAAGTCCCACCCCTGGAGGGAGGGTGGCTGCCTGGCTGGGGATGGGGATGGGGGGGGGGGGCCTGGCCAGGGCCCCCCCCAGCTCCAGCGAGAGGCTGTGGGGTGCTGCTGCCCGACAGCCATCTGCGGGGATGGAGCTGCGTGAGCCTCCACGTTCTGACTAACAACGTAACCGGTTTGGTAGCTCTAAAATAGGATTTTAATCCTGGGAAGCATCATTTCACATTCCAGTGATCTAATCAAAATCCTTTCCTCTAATCTCTCCATGGTCCCCCCTTTCTAGATGAAAGAGGCTGGAGTTCCTGTCTTCACCCTTTCTCCGCTGCCTCCCTGTTCTACCAGTCTGTTCTGTGTCCAGGCAACTGCAAAGAGACATTTCAAAGACTCCTGCCGTGCCATGTAGATGTTTTCTCTTGTTAGTTTGGACTGCAGGTGTGTAAGCCTCAAGGATGAAGTACCATGGTGCTGTTTTAGGCTGGGGGCATGCAGTCACAGTACAATAAATCACATAGCCATGCTCCACTTTGAACGCGCACGCACAGAAAAAGGAAAAGAAAAAAAGCATCTGACCTGAATCATTTTCTGGAAACACATCTGGTTAAAATCCAAAGTTTTAAATTGAGTAATATTTTAAAATACATTTGGTAGGTATTAAATTACAGTGTTATATCTGGTAATATTTATGATACTAATGTGTTAAGCAGAGGTTTATATCTGTCAAGAAATATGAATGATTGTCATATGGGGTAACAAATGTATCCTGATATAAATAATATTTTATGATATTTTTAACATTACTGTAGTCTTTTTTTTTTTTTTTCAGGAGTTACATCTTGTCACATTATTGCCAATTTGAAATAAAAGCTCTGTGGCTAGATACCAAAGCTTTTAGCTATATAATTTTGAATAAGTATAAACAGTACGGCTCATTTTAGGAAGCAGTGAGAAACCTTAACTCTGCCGGAAGACAAACACTGAGCACCTCTAATTCCTATTGTCTTCCGTGCAGGATCAAGTCCCTTATTTGCCATTTTGTGTGGCAGCAAGCCCAAGGAAATCTTGCTTGACAGCTCTGTTTTCTCAAAGTGCTGTATTTCTTCAGGCTGGATTCTGCAAAGATCCTGCAGGGTACAGAGCTCCTTGGAGCAAGCAGTAATTTGCTTTGTGCTCCTGCTGAAACGCACCTATGGAAGATGGAAGGAAGGTCCTGGAAAATTCGGTGCAGTCTGGCAAGAGGACAGGTAGAATGAAGTTTCCTTGGATTATTTTGTTTTGAGAAATCAGTCTCGTCTGTCCATTTGAGAAAGGTTTTCTTAAGGTTAGATTTGATCTGTGTAAATGCTAACTTCTTTCAACATGCACTAATAGAGTACTGAAAAAGTAAGTACGGTGTATTTGAAGTTTAAATCTAAAATGATGGCAGTAACTAACAGTACTTCAGAAATGCTTGCTACATCCAAAACATTTGTATGTTGTACAGATTTCTTTTGCGTTTTCTCACACAGATAGTCATACAGGCACTATTTTAGGAATTAGGCAAATACCTGATTAAAATTTGCTTCCTATTAGTGTCACCATGTCATAAAATGCCATTAATACAGATAATTAATTAACACATTTTCACACTGGACCATCAATGGCAATTGGTCTTGTAAGGCTTCACGTGTCATCATCCAGAGTGCTGAAGAAAATGGACCTTTGTTCCAAGGGTCCCAAACTTGTCAGAAACAACTCATTGTCACAGCTGCTCCTCTGGGCAGCAGCCTGTGCTTGTTAACATGTTTTGGACCATGAGTCCAACTTTAATCACTGGACTTGGGCTTCTGTTTGCCTTAGCTCATCTAGCTTACTTCCTTGGCCAGGACACTGAAAGATCAGGTGCTACTTCTCCCAGCAAGGCTGTGACTTTGAGTCTCTTCTTCATATATGGTTGTTTTCTCCTCTTTTTCACTCAAACTGACTCCCAACTTTCTACCAGTTCCCACAGAAGGGTTCCACTACAGCCTTATCTCTATCCCTGTCTGCTCCTTGTCCAGCCCGTCCCCTCCTTGCTTTCATGGCTCTCATCTTTGCATTTTCCTTAACTGCTCCTTGTCCCCCGCTGCCTGGCCCCACATTCCTGTGCCCACTGGAAAGGAGCGTCTCGTTCCAAAATCCCATCCCTCTCCACTGTGGAAGTGTCATTCTGTTCCCCCTTAAACTGGATTTGTGAGCAGAGTAAGCTCTGCTCCATCTATCCGTACTACACCATGCCATTGCACAGGGAGACTCCACAGGGATGGCAGAGAATAGAGACAGGCTAACAGACAGATAATTTATGTTGCTGGGAGATTTAGCTCAAATTAAGATCAAAACTCGTATGTGTCTTCCAAATCACAGCTATTTTTTTCCCCATTTATTGTCAGTGACTCCAATTCCACTTGATTTATATCTGTTGTTGTAGCCAGAGATTTTGCAGCATATAAATTGCCAGGGGATTTGGCCAGTGATGTGGACACAATGATGTGTACAAGCTCAGGAAAACCCCTAAGCAGAGGGTGGTTGGAAGCTGGGAGAGTACCGGGGCGAAGTATCCCATGTGCCTGCCCACTCTTCCCTGGGTGGCCACCTACTGTCGCTGGCAGAGGCAGGACACAGCTGGATGGACCCTAGTTCTGAACCAACACAGCAATTCTCACGTTCTTTGGTGATTTGTGGAAGTTGTAGCACAAATCATGTAGACAGTGGCATACGTGGTCTAAGCGTGAAATCCTACAGCTACTGTGTAGCCACAGATACTCGCTGGTAGGTGGAAGAAAAGAAAGCAATTCTCATGGAGGGCAGGGAAAACAGCCACAATTAAAAGCAAAGTAAATTTGGGTGCTGTGGTTACTTGCTGCTTAACTCTGAAGAGACATTTCTAAGTATCCAGCAGAACCCACAACAGATCTTCTTTGAGGATTTGTGGATTAACCCATACCAACAAAAACATGTGATGACATCGTAGCGGTATTCTCTGCCGTGTAAAGTAGGAGTCATTGAAGACCCCAAAAGAACAAATATATCACTGTGCCTTATGAATTGAGTCAGTCTGCCCAGACTGAATATGTTTGCAACATTTCTGTCAAATAGCAGCTTTTCTTAACGGCATATTCTATCCAGATGCATGGTCATGTTTTGGCCCACATAAGTAATAACAATACCCATAGGCAATCAAGAGAATTAGAGAAGAAAAGGACCTATCAGATTATCCACTCCCTGGAGCTGGCAATGAATAACAGTTTCATACCAAATTTATTTAAGTGTATGGTTCATACCAGTTTTAATATGTAAGCGCCGTCCTTGCCTTATTGTGCTTTATCCCACGCTCAGGATGACACCGGAGCTCACTCACGTTTCGCTGGACGGGAGGTGCATTGAGTCCTTTCTTGGCTGGGCAGGGCTCAGCTCCCTCTAGCACTCTGCTCTCCCACTTACGCCGTTCCCTTGATTTGGGCATTTATCTTCTCTGTCCTTTAAAGGGGTTAGGAGACAAGTTATTAGGTTATGTTCCCAGGCAAAGTTCCCACTTGTTTTTTTTTTTTTTGTCACTTGGAACTTTTCACTTATATTTTACCTCTTACTGGTTTCTGTTAGGGTCTTGGGGTTTGTTTTTTTGAACATCCTTTTTTTTTTGTGGTATTTAACTCGTGCTATTCCTATCATGAATCTCCTCACCCACCTCCTCACTTCGGGTTCTTGCTCTTTCCACCTCTGCCTCCCTGCTGGGTCAGGGATCCATTTGGGCTGAGCTTTCCCCTCCTCCACTCACTCTGTCCCAAGCCAGGTATTTTCCCAGTTTCTGCAGAATCTCCAGGCCCAGTATCTCACATATTAGTTAAGAATACGAAATTTAAACCAGCATTGTTAGTTTAAATCCCTTTTTGTTTTCTGAACCTCCGCTGGGATGATTATATTCTGCTTTCTTTGTACCCCTCCCCCAGTGGCAGGAGAGCTGGTTTAGTGACTGCAGCTGGGCATGGGAGCTGTCACAGGGCTCTTCGTGACACGAAACAACTCACTGAATCTTCCCTCAGTTTCTCCATTCTCTAAAATACCACTGGTCAGCGGGAGATAAAAATCTGGTGGTGACTGTTGGGCGCTTGGCCCCTTGCAGATTGCGGAACAGGGAAACTGCAAGAAGGAGATGGAGGGAAATACATAAATAAAGCAGCTCGAAGGCTGCTCCTTCACCTACCAGTTTCCTTTTCGTTCTCTTCCAGAGAGGGCCCATAAAGCGGGCGAGCCCAAAGCTGACGCTGGCTCAGAAAAAGGACAGAGAAAAAAAAAGGTTTTTCTTTCACTTTCTAATCACTAACGCTTCACGTGGGGAGTGAAGCAGGGAACATCCCTCTGCTCCCTTCCTCCAGCTGGGATTTTCAGCCCCTTTTTCCCAGCCCGTCACCACCCCAGGGTGGTGGCAGCCCTGGCGGTGGGTCCCCCGCGGGTCCCCGGGGTGGCTCAGCCCCGCGCAGGCACAGCTCGGCAGGCGGGTGGCCAAGGGAGAGGCGCCCGCGCCTGAGCCCTGTTGCAACACGCAAGGCCGGGAGAGGAGAGGCAGGAGAGACAGACGGGTGTACGGGGATGGAGAGACAGGTGTGTGCAGAGATGGGGAGATACCAGACGGCCTGACTCGCCTGCCTCTCTAAAACACCCTAAAAACCCCTGAGCACTGGGCCGCAGCGCTCGCTGGAGCTATCGGCAAGCAGGAAGCTGGCTTTATTGTCATATGTGATGTTTAGGATGTTGGAGGTGGTTTTTCTTCCAGTAATGAGTGTGTGATTTCGTTTTGGGAAGCACATCTTTTCTTAGAAACACAACTGTGACTGACTTAGCACAACTGTGATTTTTCTGCAAACACAACTGTGTTTGGGGTTGTTGCATTTGAATGCTAGGGTAGGAGAAACAGTAATTCTGGATTAATGCAGAAAGGGAGAAAACAGACACCCTTGGAGGAAGTCAGAAGTTCACTGCAGCTGCCGTATACGGGCAAAACCGATGCTGCATCCCGCAGGAAATATTTCAGTGTGGAAAACCCCTTTTTGAAGAGAGCGTACTGGGTGCTGGTCGTGACACACACAAGTGAACCAAAGTGCTTGGGATACCGTACCAATCCAGTATTCCTTTAGTAACAGGCATGAAACAAATTGCTCTTTTTTTCCCCTGGCATTGCATCATTTCCTATTTGGTGTTGGGGTGGTGATGGATTACCGAACAGGGGGGAAAGAAAAATATCCATACAATTTCTTTTATATCTAAACATTACCTTCTCCTTTGGAATAAGGAGATCCAGTTTTATTCTGGCCACGATTCTCCACATTTATATGCTGGCCCTTCTTTGCATCTGCTTGGCATTATACTGGATTGGGGCTTTAACCTGATATGAATCCAAAGAAATTATATGGGAATTGATGGGATCACTATGAATTTCCCAGGGTGTAGGTTAGTGCAGACCATAGCCTATTAATCTTGTTGTGTTCTTTCTGTAAATAACAAGCTGGATTTGGCCCAACAAGAGTAAAACAAATTGAAAGCATTCGTAAAGAGACGTAAATGGCTTTAAGATGTAAGAATAACATATTGGTGGGTTGTCTCCAAGTATCCAGTTTTTAAAAGTACCAAAGCACGTACAAAACTTCAGTGTAACGTGTTCTTAAATGCCCTGCTGCGTGGGGCTGGCTGCTGAACCAGGGCCATATGCATAAGACCTGCTTTCATGAAAGGATTATAGAAAAAAAAAATTAAAAACTGCAAGAAGGAGGAAAACGTTCAAGGGCAGCCAACCTGGAGGAAACAAATCTAATTTAGTTATGTGAAGTGTAACGCAGCTTATGAACACATATGAAAGAGTAGGTTTTTTTTACTTTTCAGACTGCAACAGACACACAGAAAAAAATCAAACCCAATTGCTTATTTATCTTTTCCAAGGATTTTTAGAGAATATCTTGCAGTTTGGATATTTATTTTGACTTGCTTTTTAATGGCTTATTGTTTTGTTGGTTATTTCAGATCAGTGTTTTTTGTGTGCTCTCCCTCATTTGCGATTGATAGAGGAGAAAGGTTTACCTGGTTTATCTGAAAGTGGGAATTCATTTCAACTTTTGTTTAAATTTTCAGACTTTCCTTTCACACGCATGGGTCACCAAACGATCTATAAACCTCACCTTTTTACTTATCTTACATCATCAGAATAAATACGAAATGACACAGGCTGCCTGGAATCGCAATACTGCAGTGTAACAGACCTGACTATGAAGCTTCATATATAGATTAGATTAATGCATAAATCTAATTTGATATTTTGCATTACTGGGCTAATATTTTACAGATGTAATGCCAAGTTGTTAAGTAAATGAAAATCACGGAGAGTCCAATTCTGAAAGGATTACTCAGGCAAAAATCCCTGAAGTCAAAGGGAGTATTGCCTGAACTAAGTCTGCAAAATTAGAACTAGAGCCATATTCCCAAAACAGACAAGCAGCCTTATCTTAAGAGATCTGCCCATGAGTTGAATTCTTGTAACAATGAAAGATATATAGGGAAAACGAACAAGTAGGTAACCTGAAATATAAGGAGAGACTGATAAGATCACACCAACCCTGAGCAAGCACTTGTGTGGTTGGTGATGTCAACAGGAGCCCAAGCTGTTTTAATAAACTTGTTCATAGTTGTCCTATACCGTGTTTTATATACTGAAGTACATAGATCACGTAAGAGTTTAACAAGAAGAGGATTCATATTAAATTTGCACATAAAATACCTCCATGAAATATGTGAAATGCTTTCCTTTTTTATATGGTTCCAATAAAACATCGATCATAAAACTCTGCCCTCCTGCTTCTTTATATCCAATTTCAGCTGTTGCTTTGTGTTTAAAGTTTGAATTCATGACACTCAGCAGAAATAACTGTGGAGCAGTTTTAATTGGTGAAGAAAGACCATTGCTCTGCCTGCTCACTGGGGGGTATAAATCAGGAGAAACACCACCAGAATTGGTGAAATGCTGCATCTGTGGAAGAGGCTGTTGGGCCAAATGATATAAATGGTCCCAGCTCCTATGAAATAGGAAATAGAAGTGTGTGTGTTTAGAGCTGCTCAGGATCTGGCCCACTGGCTTGGATGGAGCTGAGCCAGGGATGATTTCTGCCCTTTATCGTGAGTTTCCTCAGTGTTTTGCGCTGTAAATTCTCCTGACTCCTGCTGCCAAACTCGGCTCCCTTCTTCACAGTTTCGTAGTCTGAGTGTGAACTGATACTGGTGGAAATCCAAGGGTAAAAAAGTATAAAGCACAAATCTGTAGCCTGGATCTGAGAAGAACAGCTTGACCACAGAGGAAGTTATTTGCACAAAAAGTATTCAAACAGATATGCACGGTTTACATGTGTTTAGTAAATCTTGTCTGAAAACTAGAACCAGCTGTATAGTATATGGAGGCCCCGATCCCCAGCTCCTGAGCAGCATTTCATGTGTGGGGATGCTACATTTCAAGTCACTTTTTCCATCTTTTAATTCGGGGACTGCTTGGGATTGAAATACAGGGAGCATGATTTCCATTTGGGTTTGTAGCGGTCGTCAGCGTCCTCAGGTAGCTGCTCACAGCTCTGTTTCCCTGCTCATAATGACATTCCTACCTATAACACAAAACCCATTTCTCCTTACTTCCATCTGCAGCCTGGAAGCCGAGGTAGGACATAAAGCCCTCGTGGTAGCTCAGGGGCTTGAAAGGAGCCTTTCATGCTGGGCTCATCCTTCCATGCTAGTGTTAGGGCAACAAGCAGCGACCAGCTGAACCCTTAAAGCACAGTCATCCTGCAGCGTTTGCCCTCTGTGACAACACCCTTATAGCAGCCTTCCAGTCCTCAGAGGGGGCCTACAGGAGAGATGGGGAGGGACTCTTCATCAGGGAGGGGAGGTTTTATCATCATCGGACGACAGGGAGCGGTTTTAAACTGGAAGAGGAGAGATTTAGATGACATCTCAGGAAGAAATTCTTTGCTATGAGGGTGGTGAGACACTGGAACAGGTTGCCCAGAGAAGCTGTGGATGCCCCATCCCTGGAAGGGTTTTTGAGCAACCTGGTCTGGTGGGAGAAGTCCCTGCCCAGGGCAGGGGGTTGGAACTCATTGATCCTTAAGGTCCCTTCCAACCCAAATATTTCCATGATTCTATGACAGTGAAATTGATTCAGCCACTCTTGGTTCACTCCTAAACAAGAGCAGAACCAGGCCTGAAAGCTAAATTTGCATGCAAGATTAAGAAAGTTGTAGATGCAAGCAAGATCTTTTTTCTTTTTTTTGCCCTTCTTTGTGTGTGTGTGTGTGTCTAACTATGCAAAAAATTTTGTAGCTGAAATTTACATACTTCTTGATTCATGAAATTATGAGCAGCTGCTATTTTGCTACATTCTTAAATTGAAAAGGCAGCGAAGAAAAGAACAGACACATTAAGCAAACTCCATCTGCCCCTCATGTCTATCACTTTCCTTCACTCTCTCCTTTGCCAAACAGGATACAATGGCATAATCAGATGTCTTGGTTTGCCTGGGAGAGTCCCCAAATTCATATAGCTGTCATCTAAGACGGGATTTTTGTTTTTAAGACAACTTCTTAACGTGGTCCCTTGTTCCCCCTAGAAACCTGTATATATATTTTCAGAGGAAACCAGAAGAACACAAAATACCTTCAGGAAGAGAATAACCTTGACAATGGCTTACAGGCTTCTGGAGCCTCCTGGACGTCTTCAGACACCTAGTCTTAGGGATCTTAGGATCACTTAGATTTAAGAAGCTTTCCTATTCTTCTTCTTTTTGTTTTCCATGTTTTTCAGTCTCCAGAATTGGAAAGATTTGGGGTGAGAGGGGAAAATATAGGACTGAGGGTTAAGACAGATGGGTTTTATTTTAAGCTTTTGCCATGAATCTCTGAACAAATCCAATCTACAGGTAGTTCCATGCTTGGAGTAAAGGGTTATTTAAGCTCTTTGGAGAAGAGAACTTTTACCTCTGGCATAGTTGAAAACAGACTGGTCCTAAACGCCACTACACAAACAACAACACTGCATTTCATCCTGATGTAAATGTTTGAATTTTCCATTTTTGAATTAAAAGATGGAAGCTCAGAATTTTAGACCTATTTAACACCTGGTTAAATGCTTAACAAACTAGTAACAGCTGAGTGCATCCCTGTTAAGTGGAGTTTTTTTCTTTTTGTTGCCCCACTTAAGAAACAGTCATTGTCATTCAGTCTCATTAACATAAATAGGTTCCCTAGGAGATGTCCCATTAAAGTGGCCATCCCTATTAAGCATGTCCCAATTAAGTAGTGTTTATTGTATGGCAGGTTCCAGACCTCAAAGCAGAATAATTTTCAGTTCCTAGAGGGAAAAAAAATAAGTCAAAGAAATTACATATTTTTAAAAGGCTTAAATTGATACAAACTGATAAGAGCTCAAAAATGAAAAATGAGGGCTGACACTTCATCCTTTTGTTTACCCTGTAATGCTGCTTTTCTGGTTTTGAGTTAAGAATGTAGCCTACACCCTAACTATGAATTTCTTGGCTTTGATTTGATTGTGTCATAACTTAATGTTTTATGACTTACAATCACATTAGTCATAGGAGTCACTCAAGTTTAGAGATGATTGAAAAGACATAGAGGATAGACAAATCCATACCCAGAAAGACTAATCGTTTCGTGATTGAGACGGTGGGCTGGGACCCAAGAGATCCAAGTTCAGTGTCCAGGCCTCTGCCAAATGTTTCTGCCTCAAGTTAGAGCGAAACACCAAGCTTTTATCTGCCATGATGTTGTTTTGATACCTGAACAGACATTTAAATATATTTCTGTATGCTTCTCTGCATACATAATCTGGTTTGCTCTTTTCACCATCAAGGTGGATTTAAGTCGGGGGCTTATTCAAGGTGCTACCCGACAGGCTCTGGAAAATCTTCCTACGTTGGCTGAAGATGATACAACTCTCAGTTGTCTGCTGCCAAAGGCTACCCCTTGTCCCCCAAATTATACTAGTGTCATCCACTTCAGCATAAAATCTGGGTCTTTCGCACAAAGCTTCCTTCAAAGAGCTGAAATTACTTGCCTTGGTTGTGTCTCAAGGCAGGGGAGACGCAGGCAGGTATCTCCTGCCTATTTTGCTTCTGTGGGAGGTAACCTCCAGCGCAGCGCCGGAGCGGAGGAGCAGCAGTGATGATCTTCAGCAACGGAAGGGAGTTCAGCACATTTACATTTTCAGCCAGGGCATTTGCACCTCAGTGTTTAACCTTCAGAACCAAGATATCCTTAGGTAGTTTCACCCCAAATTAGACAATCTGTCCTTCCTGTGAAGGAGAAGCTTGTACCTGGCTGGAGTTCAATAAATATATGAAAAATATTTATGTTCCAGGGCCATAAAAATCTCTTTATGACAGAACCTCCATAAGTTTCTTCAGTACAGGTAAAAATGGAAATACAACCGGTTCAAACCTTCTGAGTAAACAGAATTTTGATTCATACTCAGTGATGCCTTCTCTGTATCACTCTTTTTGGTGTTTCTGAAAAACAGTCAGCTTGAGTTGTCCCACCTTATTTTCTTTATTTCATAGAATCATTTAGGTTGGACAAGACTCTCGATTCCAACTGTAAACCTAACACTGCCAGGTCCACCACTAAACTGCGTCCCTGAGCACCATGCCTGGAAGCTTCCATGCAAACTTCCCTGAAAAGCAATGTACATGTGCTAAATACTTTTCCTTAGTCTCAATAAGAACTTCTTTTTTTTTTTTCCTTTTAAAAGAAATATCCCTGGAGTACAGTTTCTTACCAAAAACTGTGATTTGTACAATGGTGCACAAGTGGTTCGTGCATTGAATACATAGCCCATGCTCTGAAGAACCTTAAGAGTCCTTACTTTCACAAGAGGCATAGTAGAGCAAAATGAGGCTTTGTGAGTAGGTGGTAAACTTTCTTCTGGGTCATAAAGTAGCAACTGGGTGCTTTGAAAGCATCTCCCAGGAGGCAGGTAATCTGTGGTTGAGCGATGCAGATGTTCTGCTGTGGTCAAATCAGAAAGAAAGACTTCTATCCTTAAGGCAGTAAAGTAATTACATCTGGTATCCTCATATCTTACTTCCAGTAAATAGGTGCAGAACAATGTGGCTTTGTAGCGCCCATTAATAGCATTAGCAGTTGGCAGCAAGAGCATCTGAGAGTCTTTATACAGTTTACTCAAATACTACGTCAGGATGTGCAGAAGAAATGGTTAATATTCAGAGTATTCAGGGGTTCATCTCGGAACCAAAAGTCCTTGCTTGACTGGGATGAGAATGTCAGCAGAGGAAGCTTGCTCTCGTTTCATAGTGTCTCCTGTTTGAAGACAGAGATTATGCTTACTACTCCACCAGTCTGCATGTCTGCTGTCCTTAAGAGAATTTCAAATCTGAATCCAAACTTGGGCTTGATATTTAAGATCTGCAATTAATCTGCTCTTTGTTAAATAGCAATACTGTAACAGCACTGGCTTAAGCTCTAAGTAGATGTTGTGTCAGCATTTCTGGTGGGAAACCATTTGTCTCAGGTTTAGAATTTGTCCAGGACTTCCAAAGCAGGTGCCCACAGTAGGATACAAAGACTCAAACGCATCCCAGTGCAGAAAGCAAAGCAGAGTTCGGCAATGTACCTGCACAGAGACTTAAGTGTATTCTTTCAGCTCTGACACAAATCAACTGCAGGGCACTTTGACACATCCCAACCTTTCAGAGTGTATTTTTTGAGCTCTGCTCATTATCCAAGCCTCCATTCAGATGCTCTCAGCACAGATGCCTTCCTCATCAGCTCTGCACTAAAACATACAGTAAGTGAAATTCTGCCATATGTTAATACATATGTTTCAGTTTCAATAAGCATTTGATGCAAGGCTGGTTTTATTATTTTTTTTTGCCCAGGCAATAGAAATTACAGATTTTCTGCTATTCCCTTCTCTCTTTTAAATATTCTAGTCATCCTAATAAAACTAATTAAATTAAGGTTAGCTAGGTGCAGCATAACCTGTCACAATGGTGGAAATGCATATTGATTCTTTATGGTTCAGCATTTATCTGTTTGGTCCAAACCAGCTGGGGACGGCAGAGTCAAACTGTCTGAGACTCTCTGTGATGTTGTAAAATGATGGAGAGGCAGATAGCCTGGAGAAAAGGTGTAACCAGGATTTTCACTTCATCCCCACCTCAAATTTTCCCATCTGGCATATCACAACATAATGATGTGAATGATGTCATCAAACTGGGAAAGAGGATCTGAATGGGGTAGTTTTCTCCTTTACTGAACTTTGTAAGCTGGCCACAAATTGTAATTAGCAAGTGTCTACAGTTTATTTCTGGCAGAGCCTCAGTCCATTTTCCATGGGCTGGAATCAGTCTGTTCAGCCACGATGATGCTTTTCATTTGTTTGTTTGCAAATAAACTCTTGGAAAGATACTGGGCACATTATGAGATTTACAGATGAGTTGCTATGCACAAGTATGCTGCTTTTACAGCAGTGCAATACCTCTGAGTAATGCTTTTGATTTAAATAGAGCTACCCTAGATTTGCACCATTGTAGGAGCCAGATTAGGCCCCATAACTCTTGTACACAAGCTTGAAAGCATCCAAGCAGTTATGAATGAGAGCAGCATTTGAAAGATAGAACAAAAAGAAAAAACAAGTAAAAAAAAATATATCCAACCTGCATCAGCTTTGCCTGCTGAATTCTTTGCTGTACAACTAGAGAAATATCTTAGGCAGACCCTCAGCTAGCAGAAGCTGGCACAGCTTTGTTAAAAATCAGTGGAGCTTTGCTGATTTATATCAGCTGAGAATCACTATCTGCCCCAATGACAAAATGAGGCATTGAAACATAAGGGAAGGCAATAGGGTTTATCTATGGTTACAGCATTAAAGCAGCATCATAAGATAAACTAATTCTTGTCTAAAGCTTTCAAACAAGAAGGTGTCTATGGGAATATGGTACTGACTCTGCTTTCTCAGTCTTCTGATCCCTGTGCCAAGCCTGGCATCTTCTCTTCCCTTAACAAATCAGCATGGCTCCTGCAAACTCTTCATTGACTGCCAATGCTGTGCTACCAATAATTTACCACTATTGAGAAACGTCTCTGCTTTCACCCTGCACAAGAGAGTTGCTCCTACATGCCTGGATTTGTTCAGTTACATACTTTATGAACATTATTAAAAAGAATCAAAGGATTCTTTTGGGTTCATTTTTCATAAAATGTCTCAAGCATTTGATAAATAAATAATCTTCTACTTAAAATGGGTATGAATGCCCTAAAGACCCAGAGGTGCAAGCAGGTATGTGCCAAGCCCAGCTCTCCTCCAGGGGGATGTATATATCTATATAAGTGTAATTATAGGCTGATAATTATATAATTCACTGTATGTATATCATCATTTGTGAATAACTGGGTAAGCTGGCAACACAGAAGGGTGGGACTGTATCATAAGCTAATAAAAAAAAGCAATTATATTTCTTTCTGATCCAGTTCTCACCTTCCTAGTGAGATTGGGGCATTGTGCAATAAGTGAGAAATGAGGAACCTCAGAACACTTGGAAGCAAGATAAGCATCCAAATGCCTGACTGTGTCATTCAGAGCTCAGCTGAACTGTTTCAGTCAGGAAATTATGGGCTGCCATGGGAACAAAGGTCCCTTCCCAGATTACCAAAAGGAGTCTGAAGTGGGTCAGAAATGTTACAAGAATAGGCTTTCAAATGGCATTTGTATTATTTCCCAGGTTAATACAAGTTTGAAGCTAAGCACTAAGGCTAATATGAAAAATTTCATTTCAGCTTTATGCAACGTATCTTTGCTGTACATACAATTCACCCCCCAAAAGATTCCTAGAAGTCATCTCCGCAGTCCTGCCTGCATCTGTGCCACCTTGTTTTATACTAACTTTGCAAACCGCTTAAATGGGGACCATTTATATTCTGTGTTGATGCAGCATCCTGCAGAAAGTACTTTTGGAGCTGAAACCAGAAATCAGAAAATTCTATGTGAGCCTTAAAAATGTGATAAATTACAAACAAGTGCTTTTGTTTTCTAATTTATGGTGTTTCATGCACGTCCATAATTCCTTCCAAGACGTACAGCAAAGCATTCCCAGTTGAACCAAAATGTTCACCCACTATCTTAACTTTTAAATCCTTGGGACTGCTCATACTCAGCCTAGAAACAGAGCCCAGTATCAGGGTAGGATTGAGTCTCTAGTATGTAATCCAGAACTGAACAAATCCGGGCGTGCAGGAGATAATTTACTTGCGCACAATGAAAGCACAGAAGTTTCTCAATTCTGGTAAATTATTGGTAGCACAGAATTGGCAGTCAATGAAGTGCTTGCCAAAATTGTGATGATTTGTTAAGGGAGAAAGAGAAGCCGATCCTGGCAAAAGAATTCCAGGCCATGGAAAAGAGAAAAAGCCAGCATTGTACTTACACACACAATCTGTCCTTAGAGCTCTAAAAGAAACATAATTTTTTTCACAAGTTCAAGTGCTGGAAGCACAGATCAGCCACATTCTCTCCGCCATTTATTACAGTTTTCTGTCACTGTATCGCTGGCTGTAAAGGAGGCAAAACTGCTACGCTGCTTTTTCTGTGTGAAATGAAAATGACTGGAGTGGTACAAACCTAGAGCCAAGCTCTCCATTTGCAGCTGAGCTGCTTATCTCACTCTTAAGGTCCTACTCAGCAGAAACCAAATCAGTATCATCAGATAATTTATTTGTATTGGAGTCTCTGTGGCTATTGCAAAGTCCTAAGAGGTCTCCAGGATGCTTTTCCTACTATGTCACTAGTAGCTGCTTTGCCCTGAAACCAGGAAAGTCATAAATGAAACATGGCTCAATGCTAATGACACTGCCTCTGATTCAGCAAAGCATGGAAGCACATTCTGAATTTAAACATCCAAGTATCAGGAAAGCTCCTCAGCAAGTCAAAGCTAAGGACATGCTTGTTACTTTGCATAATCAGAAACACTGCTGATTCGGAGTTTGAATGAAGCTTGAGATAACATTTCAGGTTGGGATGATCTGTTTGCTACTTCAAGATGTAACTGGAAGGGAGAAGGCCTGCTGGAAGCAACAAAGGTGTCGAAGTTTTGGAAGTGTTGAGGCTCCTTCACCTAGACCCTAACGAGGTGATAGGACTGACCACAGTTTGTACCTGTCGACAGGTTCCATTTATTTTACTCATTCACTTTTTGAAAAGCTCTGTCTTGCCAGCAAGCTGTTCATGTTCAGTTTCTACCTGTATTGGTGTGTTTATTCTTATGTCCTCATACATGTAAAATGGAACACTCTACCAATATTTGAGTTCTGCAAAATTGAAATCAATACATTTTTCCTTTTTTTTTTTTGATGAAAATTATCACTATGCTTTTCTACACCACCCAGATAATTAATATAACAAAGAACTCTGGAACTTGAAACTTGACATGTAAACAGTTCTCATTGAGGGATATGTCCACAGCACCTAAAAATCTTGTCTGGATAATATTAAAGTCTGAATGACTGGAAGTTGGCTGTTACATGCAGTGGAATATTTCAGCGGCTTAGAAAAGTCTGTGTGATAACATCTACAGAGAGTGGAATTGATTCAGTGCAAACACTAGGTTAGTTAGTGAAGTACGTCTTATTTGAGTGTTTTTTTCCCTTTTTAGAGTCAGTAAGCCCAACTTGGCCCAAGGAACTTCAGATAACTTAATATCTTTCAAAAGAATATGGTAAGTATATGCTTGGTACCACACACCCCCCCAGAAGTCAGTTTGATGTTCACTTACCAGTAATTATATACTGTGCTGAAACAGGGCTCAGATGTTCATGCTTCTGTAAAACACTAGTTTACGCTCCCTTCCATGTTCAGGGTGGTACAAAATGCCATGGCAGCTGCCAGCACTCTTGCACTTTTCTAATGCTCCGTGGTCAAGGATCCTGAATGTCTTCATATGCAGTAATGAATTCAGGCAAAAAGAACTGTGTAAAACAGGTTAGGAATTAATATGACAGCTTATCGCATGGAAAAAAGATCAGCCTCAATTGCTTAAGAAAGCTTTTCAAAAGTGTCCCAAGTTTTATTTATGTGTTTGTTCAAAGTTGAATAGATTTGTAGTAGTATTTAGATTTTTAAGAGATACTAAACAACCTAGAGCTCCCGTTGAAATGATTCCTAGAAAACCGTGTATCGTCACCAAAAAATAGGAGTTTTAACATGCATTTCTACTCTTGAAAAAAGGACAACACAAATCCCACCGCACTGAAGTTTTGGGTTTTGTCAGTATCATTCCCAAACATACTAGAATTTGGATGCAAAAATCAACTACTGTAGAGCCAGTGCAGCTCTGGAAAAGTGAGGTGGCATCTGCGCATCTCCTGTCTCATGAGCAAAATTATTACTGTTTTCTAGCCAGATACATCTGTTGCTTTTTAGGTTTCAGCTGTCCACCAGACAGTTAACCAAGTCTGTCTTCATTCACCCATTTATTAAATCATGTATTCGGTGAAATTGTTCAGAGAGGCCAAATAGACTCTGTTTGTATCACACTAACAGTTCAGCATTTTTAGCAGCAAAAAGGAGTGTGGAGTGAATACTTCAGAGGAATAATTGTGTTTTGTACAAAGCTCTCTCTCCAATTCCCTCCTGTGATGGCAGCAGAGAACGATAGAAATCTATCTCTTCCCAAGATGAATTGCTTGAGAATCTCATCTTAATAGGGTGGGGGCATTGTTAGATGGAAGGTAAGAAGTTTCTTGAATTTCTGAGGGCTAGTCTGGGCTAATTCCTTTGTGCTTGTCAGGAGGTATCAATTCCTGAAAAGGGAGTTTCCTTTCTCTTTCCTATGACTAGTCAGGATGGTGCCTACACACTTAACATATCTACATATGGGCTGACTTCCCCGCCTGCTTGGTGCCTACTGCCCCCACTCCCTTATCTAATCAAGGTTCAATCAAAGTTAATTAGGGATCTAGTTTTCTGTTCCTACATTAGGCGTAAAGCAAAAGAAGCTCCTGGGCATATCTGATCAAGAAGCTGATCTGTGTTATAACTATGTAATAACTGGCACAACTGTGTAATTACAATACAGCACTATCTAAGGTTACATCATTATCATTATGCTTAACACTAAAAGAAAATGCGGTTATCATGATTGGTGTCAACACATTTGTGATATGCCACCCAGGAAGATGAGGCTAACACACATGTCACCCAAGCCCTGTTTGAACCTGGAAAAAAGGTGGTTCCTGCAGATAGGGCATAAGAAGAAAAAGAAATACACAGGACTTTGACTGTTTGGGGTGAAATTTACCCTTCCTTTTCACCTTTCCTCTTCTCATTGCCTCCTTAGCCAGATTTTTACATGTCAGTGAGGACATTGACTCTGGGGTCACCAATCATATAAATGTGATCTACCTCTCTGTGTGTGTAGCCTATGTCCACAGGGAAGAGAACTGCAAAGTTCCAAGAACTGTGTTAACTCAAAGGCATTGCACATAGAACATATTTTTTAGGTTAGATTTTCTATTTAAATAGGTAGTTTAATGAACTAATATGTATCTATGAAAAGTTGATGCCATGAAGCATATAAGGAATGCAATTTACTTGAAGGAAGGACAATACTGAAAATACTATTTTTACATCTTCTCATCCTTGCTGGGTTTAGTTATAAAATATTAGGGAAAACATATTGCACAGCTTTAAGTGACTAATACTTATGTGCAGTCTTAAATATCAACAGCTTCAGCCATTTTTTTATTAATGATAGGTCTGAATATGATTTCTTAGCTAAAGACAGCTTCCTTAGCTTACCTCATATCACAGCATCTGGTATCTCTAATTGGAATCATTTTCATAATAACCATGAGCAATATACATTACCATCTAAATATGAAGGCTGACTACAATACAGACTTGTCTACAGCTCTTTAAGTATCCAGGATCCAGTCCAAAGCCCCTTAAACTCGAAGGAAAGACTCCTGCTGATGTTAGTCTTATCTAGCTTAGGCGTGATGTATAAAAAGTAACCCTCCCGAAACTCCACATAAGAAATCAGAGATATATCCATTATTAATAAGTTTCAGTGCAACTCTGTCAAATCCCTCCGAAGGTGGTGCCCCATTCTGTTACTAAATAAGGCCTAATTCAGTCGGTATTTAGATACTTGCACAACTTGAAATGCCAGAGTAGTTCTGTGGATTTTTATGGAAGTTTAAGGCACTCAGTAGCTTCATCTACTCAGTAGCTTACTGAGAGACTAATTGTTCAAAATTTTACTTTTTCATTAGTAGTAATAGAAAATGACATAACTAAACACATGCTCAATACTTATTTTTTGTGGTGTTATGAGCCTGTCTTGAATTATTTCTGAAAATTCTTCCTCCTGTTCAATACTCATAAAAAAAAGATATCCGTAGCCAAATACTTCAGCTACTCATTTAGCAGTAAACATTTACATTATTTTCAAAGAGTAACATTTTATATTCATCACAATCAACAGTTCTCAATAAGATAAAAACACGTTAATTCATCTCAAACTGGAGAGTTCCTCCAAAAGGGACAAGAAATCCTACTGTTAAAATGAAGGGAAAAGAAGGGATGTAGGCACAGGGCTTGTTTAAGCTGAAATTTTACATAAAAAGGTGCAAATGCTTTTAAAGAGAACGATCCCAGATTGCATTTTCTCTCTCTCTCCCATATAATTGTAAACAGCTTTGATTTCAAAGGGAAAATCAGACAATTATTTTATAATGAGAGGTGTGGTCTAGTGATTCGAGCATCAGACTGGCAGCCAAAAACCACTGGAGTTTTAATGCTGGCTCTGACACTGACACCATCTATTGCCTTAGGCCAATCAATGTGGGTTTGACTGAGATCTGCTCCTTGTGGGTGCAAGAGGCAGGGAAGAGCTGCAGAATTCCCAACTCAAAGTTACAGAGGTGAGTGAGAACCTTCCCCTCGCTGCACCCAGCGCGTCCCTGAACCAAAGGACACTACCCCTGGCCAGGGGAAGGAATTAGCCTACGCAATGCTCACCTTAGGCAAGCTAAGGTTCAAGAAAGCCATACTTGCCAAGTGCTGTCAATAAAAGCTTTAAAACCTCTTTGCATAAGCATATTTGAGTAGGTCTCTGCTTTGAAGAAAGCTTGCTGCTTAGGTCGAGGGGTGAGTAAAGCCAGTCTTGCCTTTAGAACACTCCCGGCACCTGGGGAGATTTTTATTTCCTTTAAGCCTTGTAGTTAAATTTTTAGTCACTCCTTGCTTTCTTCCAGTGTGTGCCCATCCCCCAGTGACCCCCAGCTTTTCCCTGTCCTTTGCTTCTCAGTACAATGTCTCCTGTCTCATTGAGTTGTCTGATCTCTTATCCTTGATTAATACAAACACAGACAAAACTCTCATCTTTGGGGATTTTAATTGGAAGGTTGATTGCCTTTTCTTCTTCGCTTGTACACTTTCCATCACTTTAGCTTCCTTGGGGTCCACAGACAGACTTTCAATCTCCCCCCTCACATTCACCGTCATATTCTTGATCTTCCTTTGCTTGGGGCTTGACTCCTTCTAATATAAATATTAGGCATCTTGCCATTTCAGATGACAGATCAGCTCTTTGATGTGTCTAATTATGATGTAGAGGGGGCAGAGAGAGTAGGACCTCCTGAAGCCAGGATAAATTTGCTGTCCATATAAACTTGAAGTAGCAACGTGTCCCTCTGCCTCCCCTCTTGTATGTGGCAGCATTCTAAAGTCAAATCCTTCCCAATACGAACCAGTTCCGTGAATACCCCGTCCAAGGGAAGTTTTCACATTGGACCTTGTTTAATTTGAAAGAGGGAAGCTGACACAAGCCCAGATATGATAGGGAGGGGTGGCAGAATGGGGAGTCCAACCTCAACTTTGCGTGGCAAAAGCAGAGGTGACTGAAAGCAATCTAGTGGGAGAACCTTGTTCCTCCACCTCACTTAAGTCTCTCTCTTTTGCTACCACAAAGTGACACTCAGTATTTTAGGGCTTTGCAAAAGTTATCAAATTCAACCTCACAACACCTTTCTATGCTGAATTTTCAGCTCATTTTTATGGATGCTGTTCATCAAGAAGAGGCATGCTGCTCTAAGAGCAAGAAGCTTAGGAGCACACCAGGCTTCATTCACTTCTCTTGCTCTGAAGTAAGTTAGCCATTTTCAGAGCACCCCAACCCAAGTTCTTTCCCTTTGGTTAAGAACCAAACTTGTGGCAAAGCAGGAACTGGACTCACTCCGGAATTTGTGACAACTAGACTTGAACTCAATGCATAGCTGTCCTCCAGGGCTTCAATAAACACCCCTCTCGGGCTATGTCTGGGGAGAAGCCACCTTGCATGGCAGAAGGGAGAGAAGAATAGCCAGATCATTTAGCACTGAAACCTGTTTGAGGGCTGTACTGTTGGACTTGTATTGTTCCTCTGTTGCACCTGTGTGCCCACAGAAGTGGTGTACAGTTCTTACCTGCACTGTAGTAACATGTGGCTGCCCTGCTCAGGACCAGGGCTCTATTGAATTGGATGCTTTATAAACACATGAAAGGCCATGGTCCCTGCCCTGGGGTACTTGAAGTCGTTAGCAAATCTCACAGACATTTCTTAATATGAATTTATTGCTGATCTGTCTGCCCCAGAGCTTGAAATTCTTTATTTATCTGCCAGACAGGCACAGCAGGAGTTTCAGCATTGCTTCCCCTTGTAATACCCAGCTAATATGCTTCAAGCCTGACCTACAATGATCATCTCCTGGGAAGAAAGGTTACCTTAGTCTTCCTTTCATTCAGCATTCAGCCCTTGATCTTTCTACCAAAATGGGCAATCAGTACTAGTGAAATGAACACTGATCAACACTGACAAAACCTTTCACCTCATCTCATGCAATAAGCTGGGGTTAGATTTGTGCTGTTGTCCTTGAGCAGAAAGTCTTGAGTGGAAAGTTTCCTATCATCACTCTTACCTCTTTACTTTTCAGAGCAAATGCAGGATCCTACTTTAAATTAAACAGCCAGAAGGTGAAGGGAAGTAATGTTCTAGTCTACACAGTGACAGTGTGAAAGGCAGCGGTGAAGGGGATCGCTGTGCAACAGGGGTAGAGGGAGTACAGGGAACATCTATCAATATTTACTGAGCGGCATTGCTTTTTCATTTCATGTTTCTGAGCCCTTCATCTTTACAGAGCCCTGCCCTGTAACAGCTTTGTGCTTATTTCTGTACATCGCCAAACAAGAAACCTACTTTCGGCCTCTGATCTCTGTTGACAGGGATGAGGAAGACTGTGGAAGCCTTTCTCTCCATGGGTCCTCTCTACCCACCTCAGAGGAGAGATTAATAGTTTCTGAAAGCATTTCCACCCTGCAGAAAGGTCACCATAGTCCTGGGGAAGATATACAAACAGGGGTTCATCAGGACTCTGTAGTAACATGGGAGGGACTTCTTCCAGCAAAAATATTGCCAAAAAATTCTTAACTGTGGTGCTTTCAGAGTAGCTGCAGATAGGAAGGGATGTCACAGGCTATCGTTTTTCACACAATACAACACAATCCAACCACTTCCACAGGTACATTCTTTTTTAACAGTCTTTGTTTGCATCAAGTGTTTGTCAGCGTGTGGACTGTGATCTGTGGGGCACGCGGTTAAGGCTGTATGAGACTATATCCCTGTCATCTTATCTTCTGTATACAGTCAGCTGTCTTGGATTCACTTGGAACTGTGACTTAGGGTGGGATTTTGCTTTAGTTATTTTATACTAACTCTGTCATCTTAATATTTATTGCTTTGGGTTTGGATTCAGGACTTAGCCTGAATTAACTTGTTAGATTCTCTTGTGTATCCTCTCAGTGCTTCACGTGACTTTTGGGGCATGATATGCTGAGTACCTTAATCCAACAGTATTTATTTCACTTTTAAATCAGTAAAAATCTACCAAAAAAACTAGCAGAAGCTCAGTTAGAACAGCGGAAAAATCTTTGCTTTAGGTTTTCCATTCACTTATTTAGGACAGGATAGCTACATTGCTATGTGTTTACTTTCCAAATAAATTCCATCCATGTGATGTATACACACACTTATATACACACACACACAATGTAATTCATTATCCCAAATCGCAAAATCAAGCTACCTATGCCTAATGTTCTTTTAAATACATAATGTTGAGTAGTCATATTGCTGTAAATAGAGGGAAGAAATGTCTGAAATGGACTGATGCAATTTTGTCAGATTATCATAAACTACCAAACCTAACCTACGAGAATAGATGATCCTGACAGATGCTTGCGGTTGGAGTGCCCACATAGGGAGAAGTCTGCTTATGTATCTGGTGGGAGGCATAAAGACAGAAGAAAGTTGATTTGCTTTATCCTGTCAATCTAAGGATTCACTTTGCAGGTCATACTTTATCTACACACAATGTTTATTTAGACAATGAAACCATCAGTGTCATTGATAGAATCTAATATGCCAGCAGAGATGTTTTCCTTTCTCAGTATTTTTTGTTGTTGCTAGAGTACATGTTCCTGCCACAAAAGTCTTTTTATGGAAATAATATTTTGTTATAAGCACTATCATCATGTGTTGTAATTATTATTTTGTTTTACCCTGCCCACACAGAAAACTGTTTGCATTATATTCCATTGAAAGATACATTTTAAGTTAGCTCTGCTAGTCATGAATAATGTAAATTGACAAGAACTATTATGGAAGGAGGTAGACAAAGAAACAGAAAGTTAAGTGGTTTCCTTTCTTTTTATGGCAGAGTGACATTTACCTGTAAGTACATTTGATTTTAACACAATAGGATGAGTCTCTGCTGTGCTGGATTAGGATTGAGGCATGTGGAGGAGTTCAGATAAAGAGTGGGCACTGAGAAATGCCCTCGCTAGACCTCTCTAGGGAGGGTACTTCAGCAGCAATAGCATGTCAGAATGTCTTTTCTTTAGCCCTTGTATCCAGCTGACAAAATCTTTCCTTGTTTCAGTATCTGTAATTCCAAGAGATCTCTCAGTGCTTCCCACAGCTGTCTAACAATCTTATACTTATTGCTTGTCACATCACTTTCCAAAAAAGGGTCAATGTCACTTTCCCACCCTTACAGACAGGGAAACCAAGGCAAAAAGAAACTGTAGGTGAATGAGGGTTGCTTGGAGATCCAGGACCAGCTTTCCTCGTGTGCGTACTCATGGTCCAGACTGGTACTGCCTCTCACATTCAATCTACAAATTTCACCAGTTCCCCTTTTCCTCAGACTTGCCAGAACTGTGCTAATTGGGTCTAACTCTCCTGCAGTTCCAGTGAGTTTAAATCAGAAATAACTTCAGTGGGTTAGATTCTCACTTTTGTAAATAAAAGTGTTCCTCCAAAAACTAGTTGGCTCATTTTTAGGTCTGAAATGGTATAACGGCTGTCATGTCTAAAAATGTCCTGCTGGCTGCTTTGTTTCTCTGGCATGGCACATTTAGTAACCTCTGTGATACAGCTTTTCCCTGCAGTACAACTTTGCATGTCCACAAGCTTACCCTGGGGAAGAGGGACAAAACCCATTCAACCCCTGTCTCCAGTAAAAAACCCAATCAACCAACCAAAAACCCAAATAGGCACCGCACTGTGATCAAGAGAGTCCCTTCCCCAGGGGAGTCACAAGTCTTCAAGGGGAGAGCTAACACCCTTCTGTTTCTACGGTGCCCTGGGTACCACAGTTTAAGCTGTGCCTTTATTGTTGTAGGAAAGCTTTGGAGAACATTGCCTGAACTGCCTCCCAGAGTTTTTCTACTTTTCTGAACCCCTCCTTTAAGTTTCTCTGCAGGAGAAGGGCAGCATCTGGCTGATTATAAATGTGACCTGTCCCACCGAGTTATTGTTGTGCTCTATGGGAGAGCAGCTTTTGCAGTCCTCTTGTCTTCTGGTGATGTAGTCCAGGGTGCGCGCACACACACACACCAGAATTGTGTCTTGGGGCTTCAAATGCCTTTATCTATGTCATGCATTGGTTTTTACAGTTTGCTATGAATCACTGATGCCTGCTGGGAACACATACCCGCTTCTGGTTATTTTTGGTACAATGTTATAATGGGCACAAGGACACTTAAAAGTGGAACAACTGAGCATCTCCTGGTAGCCAGTGCTGTGCAACTCTCCTGGGAGGCCCGAGAACATCAAGATCTGCTGCTGAACTGTCTTTCTGTAGTGCAAAGAAATTAATTCTGAGATTAGATTATGGCATAGTCTGTGTCCTGTGTTGCAGCTCTGCTAGCTGTGAATGATAGAAAAGTAGAAAAGTAGCTAGAACTCTATCTTAAGCCACTGAATATGTGATCAAAGACCTCACTGTGCTGCAGGTTTCCTAGGTGAGGGTGGGTCAGTTATTTAGGCTCTGCAATTACATTTAATCTGTGGGGCATCTCTCTGTTGCATGACCCTGGGATGTCCAGGAACTATGCTGGAAAGTTTCGTGGCTCCTTTCTAGCCAGCAACTTCTGGCAGGAAGTTTCTGGTCTGCTGGCTTCCTTACTAGTGGAAAATCAGTGGGCAGAGGCATGAGATGCATGGTATGGTCTCCTTCTGACAAGGAACTAAGACATAGTTTGGACAAACACCTGGACAGCATGTGAGAAAAGGATTAATGGCATGCTGATATTATTATGCCATGCTTGTGCTGTGTGGTGAGGCAAGGGGGAATACATAAATGTCTATAAGGAATTCAGTACTGTGGTAAAAGGGAACATACACGACCCAAGTTAGTTAGTTAGCTTGCTGGGGGGTGAGGGTTTCCATTTTGAAGGTCATAGTAATTTAAGCACAAGTATTTCTGTTCCCAGACAGAGAAACAGGGACCAAAGAAACCAACCTGAGAAATGCTGTGCAGTCACCTCTTTTGGTACAAGTGTTTAGTGGTCAGTGATTTCTGAAATGTTTGCTATGGATGGGGAACATGTTAGAAACATATCAGGATACTTAGAGACAACAGTAAAGGGAATGGTAGAAACAAGCAATACTAGATATAAATACTAATATTATCTGGAGTTCTATTAGCTCTGGAGGTGTCAGAGTGGCCTTCTTTGTCACCTCCATTTTACAGAGAAGGCCAGACACAAGAGAGGAACTGATCTGCTCAAGGCACACAACCAGCAAATGGCAGAATTGGGACTAGAATCCCAATCTTTTTACTCTGAACAGGAAGTGAGAAGATAGGATTACTCTAGTTTCAAAAGACATGGCTACGAAGAGTACTCAAAACTAGCTGAGGTCAATTTCCTAACCCTGCTGTGTAGGCTTTGGCCTGCTCCTTGGATTCTGCTTTGTGCTTTAATTCTCCTGTGCCACCACACAAAAAGTAACAGTCACTTTTACAGAGAAGCATTATGACCAAACTCTGCCTTTAGGTACCGAAAGAAATGGCAGAGCAGAGAAGTCATTGAGTCCAGCTGACTGGGATAGTGGCCATGTGCCAGACATCATCTCTTGTGGTAATAACCCCTTCCCAAAGGCAGCCTGAGCTATTTGCCTGTCATGATTTGTCTTTTTGTGCTTGGGGAATGCTGGCTGACCTTTGTCTTTGATGTTGCTAGGCCCTTTCCTTGCAATAGGGCAGTTCAGGAGGCCATGACCACATCTGCTTTGGCTGGTTCTGTTATCAATTAATTTGTCCTGCCACATCAAAGAGCAGAGATAAAGCTGTAGCATTTCCTTACCACAGATTTTTATCTTCACTCCCCAGTTCACCTCACAACACATGCACCTTCCACCTCCACAGCTAGCAGAGAGAGAGAGGGACAGAGAAAGAAACTGAAATGACATCCTAATAGCCTCCCTTGAGTGCTGATGGCACCTGGGTCTCTGTGTGCTAAGCCTTACACCCACTTCCAATCTGGCCTGGCCACAGCCACTCGGTTGCTTACTCCCCCAACAAGTTATTTGTTTTTCTCTCTAGACAAATCAGTGATGTTAGAATGACAAATAGCAGTTATAGCTTTGCACTTAGCTGAGTATAATTTCAGCCCATCAGTACCATCTGTCTCCCTTCTTGGGCTGCAGCTCCATTAAGCCAGAGCCAAAGATCCTCAAGGACAAAAAGCTGAACTCACATGGACAGATATTTTAGGGGTCAGAATTTGTGACTCTTTGCCCTTTGCAGTTAATTCCAATGCTGAGCTAGAAAAGATGAATCTGGGACATAGAAACTAATCCAAATTTAAACTTCCCCACTGTTCTGCCATGTTGAGCCCTGACTCTGCTTGTTCAGGAGTTCTATACTTAGGTTGGTACTAACCACCACCCAAACACGTCTGAACACTTCCTGAGATGATGGTGTTTGTCTTGGTTTTGAGACAGCATTCAGCTTATTTCCAGGAAATGTTGAGTTCATTTCCTACAAATCATAGAAAAGAGGAGGAGATGTTTATTTGTAGTAGGGAACTTCGGTGTGAATAAAATAACCTAATCTATTTATGATAACGTCGCCTTGTTTTGTGGAACTAAAGAAAAAGATGCTTAAGGAGACTTCCACCCTCCACTCAAATTGCAGGACAAGACGGCTTCTACGCTGATTATGTCTTCTACTGTCAAGTAACCTCCTCCTCTTTTCTATCCATGGTCTTTCAAAGTTCCTTGTTTTCATTCTCTATGATGTTCAAACTCCTCTTCTTCATTTTGTCTATCATCTATATTGTATATCAGCAATTTACTTATCATCTCCTCCATCTTAGTCTCCTGTTTATCATTTCTCCTGCTGAAACCTGGTCATCTGTGTCATCTCCTAAATGTATGGCTTAAATTCCACCCAGGTCCCTCTGCATAGAAAATATAGTAGCAAGGCATTTTAAAGAGATTTTAGAGTTACTGTAAGGTGACTCTTACCACATTAAAGTAAGAAGGCACATTAAAGAACTGGGCTGGGAGTCACAAGCCAAAAGGGAACAGTAGTGACAAGGATTTGTCTGCATGAATATGAAATAATTTGTTCAAAGTCTTTGGGCACATTCCTTTTAAGAGCTCAATTCCTATTTAGCCATACAGAAAAACGATCAGATTTGCAAAACAGCTCAGTTTGCTGAGCACAGTCAGAGCGTTATGCGTGTTTGAAAATCTGATCCTTTAGTCACCAGGCATGCTAGGGGACCAGGCTAGGACCAACACCTAGAAATCCTCATTCCCAGCTTTGGCCTTATGTCCTCAAACTTTTCTGTTTTAGTTGGTCTTTCTTTCTTTCTTTCTTTCTTTCNCCATTTGGGAACCATTTTGCATGTGCTATGAAAAAGCCCAGTTTTCTGCAGTGTGGTTGTGAATGACCTTCTCTCTCATTGACTAAAGACCCTGTATACCTTGCAGGATCAGTTGCATTCAAAAACCTGTCCTTTCAAATTTGTTTAGGTAAAGTGCAGAGTGCAGATGGTTCCCAGAATAACTCTTCTGCCTTCATTTGGAATGACAGCAAAACCAAATCTGGACCTAGCGTTTCATCTCAATGGAAGGGCATACGAGAAGCAGTGAGAATATGTCATTGTTCGTAAAGGACAACATTAGATGAGAGAGAGCACAGGAGAGAGGCAGAGAGAAAGAGATATTTTTTCCTATCTGCTAAATAACGGCCGTTTTGAGGTGTGTGAGTACAGCAGGGGTCAGCGAGTGCTGGAACTGACTCTGAACTTCTGGCAGAACAATCTCCTGGAACTAAAACCAAGAATACCTTTATCTTCAGCGACCTGCCGAGAGATGTTCCACCGCCAGCTTTCTCCACAAGAGCCCGGATACAGTGTCTGTACATGACAGCAACTGAAGCTAAAGCTTTTGTCTTTTACAACAGACTAGCTCACAGATAGCACTGTGGACTCCAGCCTGAAACCATTTAATGTCAGACACTAAGCAGGAATCCGTTTGTAACAGAGAAGCCATAAACCATGATGTTATTTGCCACAAAGCGGAGAGATGGTGGGTGCAGATGTTCATACACCATGTCTAATTAGAACAGGGACAGATATGTTACAGAAATTAGAATTCCTTCAGTAAGGATCTAGCTCTACACACTAGTCTTTTTTAACTACCAGATATTTTATGTGTCTGAGACACTTTTCACCCATGAAGCCAATCTGTTTGGCAGACACTCCTTAAACCTCGTTCCTTCCCTGTCTTATGAGGGCAGTAAAGACTATTGTCCCCACCTGCCAGATAGGTAGTTTTACTGAACTTTCGTGTCAGTTGCCTACACATGCAGTCAGCATCAAAACTAGAACTATGACCAGGAGTACTGGTTCTTAGTCCTCTCCCATTAGCCATGTTCTTCTGAGCTCGCTTTACCTGCATATCGGGAATTTTGTGGGCAACTACAGAGACAGAGAACAGATTGCCCCAAATGGTGCCTTCAATCACTCAACTTTTATCACTGAGAGACAGTAGCTTCCCTCCCTACCTCCTTGAAAAGCTTTTAAAATAAACACAGGTACATTAGAACAACAGCCCTTCCAAAGGGTCCCTTCCTCCCCCTCACCTTTCTTGCTCTCCTGTCATTAAGCAGAGCAGAGCCATCCTTACATGTGACATTTGGACAGATCAACTTAAGCTATTTACTTTAAACTTTTCTTCCTCCCATCCAGGATCACTTTCATTCATTTTTCAAGTGTCTCAAATTTTCTTCTGCTAATTCCACGGATCAGGTGATTCAGAATGAAGCAATGGGACATGTGCCATTCTGATAAAACCACAACCCTGAAGCCTCCCTACTCCTCCTGTAGCCCCTTTCTGCTTACATTTAACTCACTCACTAATTCTGCTGACAAAGGGAAAATCACAGCATGAGTGGTAAAGGAAACCTAACTTTTATATGCTAGTTTTATTTTCTTACCATAGAGGCCACCTCCCTGGTTAAAACATTCACTGGACTCAGAGACAGTGTTTCAGGTTCTGATCTGAATTGTATTAATAAAAACAACTGTTCCAGGGCAACCTCTCTTAAATATGCTTGCTTTTAAACCAATGTACTTGCCTCATTGAGGATGCCTTCCTAAACCAAATCTGAACCCAGAGTTACCATATTAACATCAGTGGAACTGACAGGTGACAGAGTTCAGACTCTGAACTCCATCATGAGGGTTTTCTCTTTCTCCCAGCAGCAGAAAACCATCAAGCAGTTTTAGCACGATCCTCTCGACTTACATTCTCTGCTCAGCAGAAGCCCAGGAGCTTTGCTGGGTCGGCTGTAGGTGCGGTGGCATGGATATATGTCTGAAGTGAGGATGTGTCATGCTGCTGTGAACTAAATCTGTCTTAAAGCATTGCTGACCAGAGCATGGTATTAAATTCAGACCAGGACTCATAGAAAATTAAGGCCAAAGAGAGACAAAAAAATTCCTTGACTCTGTTGAGTTCTTTTTCTTCAAATATTGCTGGGCTGTGGCCTTTAGAGTGTTTGCAAAAGGTGAGGATGCTTTGTTGCAGGGGAAACACAAGGAGGGGGAAAGGTGAACTGCTGAGAGGAGACAACTGGGCTTGTGTCTCTGGATTTGCTCTGCTATAAATTGCTTTCATTTTTGTTATGTTTGAAGTAAATATTCATGTTCTGTCTAGGCCAAAAGACAGCAGTGGCTGGTAGAGTTAACCAGTGTTTCTGTTGGGAGAGTGGAAGGGATTTCCAGGGGGGCTTCAAACTCCAAAGGCTGTGTTAGTTTCCTGGAGAAACCAATCCAGCACATTAAGCCCATTACTGTGTGGTTAATGCCATCTCCTTGGGATTCCATCTCTACTTGTAACACAGAAGAAATCAAGTGGACACAAGATGAACTGTCCCTGTGGAGTAGATGGATACAGGCAGATCTACCATATGCCAATTGAAAGAAAATAACAGCAGCAAAATTTCTACCTCTACCTTTTAAAAAAAAAAAAAAAACAAAAGACAAGGGCACTCCTCAACCTGTCATGCAATAGAAAATAAACCCACTGTTTTCAAGTTAAGTTGTTTGTCTCTCCCTGGTTACTGTGGTCTTTGGTATCTGTTCCAGTTTCCCGTTTACCTGGGTGAAAATAGTACTGCTCCCTTCTGCCAACACAGGACACAGAGGAGCTAGAGTTTTTTGATAACCTCAAACCACACCAAATCTGCAGAAGCCTAGCAGGTAACTTCAATACTTAATAAAATGAAGTAATAGCTATAGCTCTTAAACAACATTCAGAATGTCAAGTACTAGGGCCTGAAACTTCCCAGGGTTTACGGAAAGTTGCAGGAATTGGAAAGCCTGCTACAGTGACACATCAAATCCTGGGGCCCTTTTAGAGGAAACCATCTTTGTCAGAGATGGGCAGGGCCTGAGAATATTTTTCATTTTTCCAGCTGAATATTCTTTTCCCATGTTCATATTGCTTTGATGCTTCATTTTCACACAAGCTTCCCAGCCTGCTTACTACCATGGCTTACACAAGTTACAGCAGCAGGTAGTGGTCCCAATAGAGATCAGGACCCTGTTGTGACAAAGGCTGGACAAAAATCTGCCTGCTGCCCTGTTATCAGGAGCTTTGGCAAGATACTCTATCTCTTGACCACATTTTTTCCTGTCATTCTTGATCTTTTTGTGTAATGGCAGCTGGAAAATCTTGGGTGCTTCCTCAAGCTTCTGTATTAACTCCTCCTAGGAAAAACGTGGTCTAAGCCACCTCTTTTCAGAACACACGAAAAGAGGGATAGAAGGAAAGAATTAGGGATGCAGGAGCAGTTGAGTGATGCTAAGCAATGTTCATATTACAGAATGGTCACATCGGCACTTGGTGGCTGGGTAATTGGAACTGCAGTTTGTGCAGTTGGGACAACACCTCACAGTAAAGTTAAGGCTTTTTGTGTCCATATAGAGTTTGAATTAGGGGAAATGCTCAAAATACATAAACAGGAACTAGTCTTGCAGAGAAGATAAGCTTTGGAGTAGAGGGGCTGTCTCTTCCAATGTGTATTTAGTGTCTACTGTAGTGGGGACTAATCTCATTTTGGGCCTCTAGATTCTGGGCCTCTCATAACGTGTGTACTGCTGTTAATACACATAACTACTTCCTTCCATTGACTGCCTTTTTGTTGCATTGTTTTGTGTAATTGACTCCCTTTTTCATCTAGAGGCCAAAGAGTGATTATTGGAGATTGCCAGCTCCAGACCTGAATTGTTTCATTCAGGAAGTTAATTAAAATCAACCCACCTCTTTAGAAAACCCTTTTGAATATAGTGTGGATGCTCCTTTCATCTCAGCGTTACTTCTTTTTTTTTTTTTTAATCAGTGCTCCTTAAATCATGGAAATAACTTGGCAAAGGAGCTGAATTACAAGAAAAATCAGTTAGGAACGTAGGTAAAGGAACATAATGGGTCTTTAGAGGAGAGGAATGAATTTAATTGAGTGAAAGCTCAGAAAACCCAAAAGTAAACTCAGGGTCATCAGCAAGCTTCTTTCACTTATCCCTCAGTTGCACTTCATAGATCCAGGCTTCCTTTTGCTCTGCTGTTATCACACTTTCCTTTTGCTGTGATTTATTAACTGTGGAACTGTCAAATTATGAAACTGAGGTTCTAGAAATACTTATTAATGTTTGAGAAATTCATTTCACACTTGAATACTTTTTCTAACACTTACTAATGTCCCTCATTTTGGTCATGTGGGTCTACAGGGCAAGAAAACAAGGTATCTTATTATATATTTAGCATGTGCAGATGAAGGATGAAAAAATGTATTTTAAAGCACTCAAACATTGCAGCAACTTCATGCATTTTCTCCTCGTGCTGCTCTGTGTGGTGACTCTGTGTGTATATGTGCATAAGCGGGGCAATGTCTGTGCGTTCAGTGACACCATTCCAGCTTCCTTTCAGTCACTATTAAGAAAGCACTTCTAATCCCCTCTGAGAAGCTCGAACATAAAATTCCTTTCATGCCAGTTTTGTCTTCCTCAATTTGGCAAACACTGACCTTCCCCCTGTGATTCCAATGGAACTTGTAATTCAAAAGGCATTTCTGTTTATTATTACCCAGTTAGTGTACAAGAATCATCAGGGATGCCAGTACTGCTAAGGCAACAAGGTTGCTTTCTGCGCTCTCCGTTGCAGTTGTGTACTGCAAAACAAAAATACAGTACACCGTAGATAAATGATGATTGCTTTATTTTCTGTTTAATCAGAATAATGAACCTAAAAAAATGACTGAATAATTACTTGCCTCGAAATCCTCGAGAGTAGGTTTGCCACATTTATTTCCCACACAAAATTTTCTGATGGAAATTAATTAAAGAAGTGGCAAAACCCCTCTACCAATAATGTCAAAATTGATGAGTTTGCTCTTACAGGACTGGAACGTTGCTACTTCTTATTTCAAAATGATACTCCATTTTGAAATGTGTTACATTACAACAGTATCAACTTTAACAGTTCTAAACCGGTACACTCTTACTTAAAAGGAGGTTTAGCTTCAAAACATAATTTTGCACAGAATGCCGAGCTCTGTGTTTCCATCAGCATTAATGAGTCAGGTTTAGTATTTAACCTCATCTGCTCAAAAAAGTCCTATTACCCCGAACACTTAAAGAGACATTATCTGATAGGAAATGGCTGCAATACCTCTAGCTTTCCTAAAATACTGACAGTTTCAACCGTTTCTTAAGAAATACTTACTCACTGGGGACTGCAGAACTAAACAGATTCTTCTGCTTTAAAATACGATCACCTTCTTCATCTTAAAATAAAGCAGTGGTGCTGCTGGCATAACACTGGAGGTCACCCAAAGAAATGAGTGACCACCAGACATTTTTCCTCAAGGTATCCATCTCTGTTTAGTGCTTTTCTCCCTCTGCTACCTTACTGCTACCATTTATGATTTCTTAAGGACTGTAATGTTTTTGATTCAGGGAAATATTTCATGCCAGCATTGGGAACATTGTTTTTCCAAAGGACAGTTCCTTGTTTGAAACATTAGCAACCATTTACAGGTTTTTACATTTGATAAGCTACTCCTGACTGAAAACAGAGTGGAGTAAAAGTATCCTTCTACAATGCACAGGTGTCCACTGCACGCTCAAAATATCGGATTTAATGATCAGGTGAAAAAAAGAAAGCTCTTTGCATCCTTCCAGGTCTGACAATACCATGTACACGACAATGAAAAGAAGTAGTGGATTGGCAGAAGTAGCATGGAAGACATCGCTTATTTTTCTTACCTACTGTGAGAGGTCTGAATTCTGATCTTGTTTAATCCAGCACGGAAGCCAACGATGGGGTGGGCTGGAGTGATTGCTCTGCTTTCTCTTCTGTTTAAGCTGAGGACAAGATAAACGTTAATACAACAGAGAATCCTTGCTGAGACCCAATCTTGATTTCAGCTGTGCCCTACTTATCTATGGGCCAATCAATGCAGGTATTTTAAAACCTGCCAATTGGTGTATATGTAAGTGCTTAATTTTGGAATGTACGAAAATGCTCATGCATGAATGTAAACCTCCCCTAAATTCTGTACACACAAACTCAGCAGATCATTCAGATCAGCATGTGCCCATTTGAAAGTTTGTCTTTGAACATCTCTCCTGTTGCGTTTTCTTTGCTACTGCTCTTCAACTTTTGTGCCTGTAGACTTGAAAACTTGTGCCATGTGTAAGTGCCCTAGTTACATTAGCTCACTACTGCTTCTTCCTTAAAACCAGACACATTGGTCAGTATTCACTTTGCAAATTGCTCTGGATTTGATCAATGTGATTTCCTTTTTGTGTGTGGAACAAATGCTGAAAGATTATCTCCGTGCACATTTTCAAACTTCACAGGTGAGCTCTACAGATCATTTATTTGTTTTAATGCTACTTAGCATCCATGAATCTAAAAGTGTTTCATATGTATCATTTGCTGATCATTTTATTAATAGTGACTTAGCTTGTTACTACTGTTTTCTTTTTACAGAAGCAGAGACTGAGATGCCACATCTTAAAGGAGAGCTATAGTTTTTACAAGGGTCCAGCGTCGTAAATGGTTTCTGATTTCCAGAAGAACTCACCTTGCTGAGGGCTCAGCTCTTCTGAAAAATTCGGTCTACAAGGGTCAGAAAGAAACTATTAAAATGCCCAACACTTATTAATCTACTCCTCTTTTAGGTATGTAGCTGTGAAGTGAGGTCTTTTGAAATAAAATCCCTCATACTTGTGAGATCACGTACGAGAAAATCAGTCTTGGTGATTGTAAAGTTGGCCCCACTTTACATTTCTTTACACAAATAGTAATAAGATACTTTTTTTTCCCAAAAAAAAAAAAATTTATTTTGGGTAAATGCAACAGGAAAGAACAAAAGCAAAATTCCTATTTGAGAAAGCACAGCATGTGCAACTTCACTGTAACAGGCAGCAAAAGGTCTAAGAACAAAAAAGGGACTACTGAGACCTGCGCACAGAGAGATTCTCATAAATTAGCTCAGAAAACTAAAGGTAGAGCACTGCATGCTATTGAAGGCTAGTATCATAAAATATTTTTAAAGTCTTTTTTAACAATATTAAAATTCTGCTCAGAAACAACTATTGGAATGCAATTTTTCCCTCTCCTTGCATGACAATCAATTGTGCAATTCTTTTATTTGTTAAAATTTTTCAGAACTCTAAAAAAAATTGAATCAGTTCCCACCCTGGCAAAATAAACGAAAGTGCTTAATCCATTGGCGTTTGTGCACAGAGTGCATTTGTTGTGCTGCTGAATGTAACACGACCTGAACCAAGGAAGGAGAATGAACGCTTTGCGGCCCCTGATGGATTTCAGATTTATTAGACACTGGAATGTTTTTTTTCCCCCCCCTTGTCTATAAGAACACGGTGTGTAAGATGATAAAGAGCAGGAATAAAGGGAGCAGACACTGTAGCCCTTAAAATGAAAAGAACTGTTTCGAGATTTTGAAAGTGTCAATGTATGAAGAAACAGCCTAAATGTAAGTGTTGCATTATTCACTATGCTTTCCTCTTAGAAAGAAAAACGTTTTGCAACCACTGACAAAGCTATGGACATGTGACTAATACTACTTTTATTTTCCTATATGGAGAAAAACATCATCGCAAAACATAAATGGAATATTTATGCTGTAAGATAATACACACACACCTGTAAATTATGAGTGTAAGATGTAATAATTCATCTTTAGTTTCATTACTCATGCACTATGGAGCTTTCAGGATTAGGGGTAGATTTGTTATGCCACTACATTCCATTATATGTTTTCTCTTTCTTAACCCTCTCTCTCTTCTCCAGCACACACATCTATACAGTAGGTGCAATTTTCTTTGTACCAACATATATGGACCACATAAACTACACAGAACTGCCATCATTTTCAAAGGACATTTTCATGATCCATTTTATGATGTTAACCAGGCTGAAAAAATTAGTACAGGGTAAAGGAATATAATTTCAAATAATTTTTTGGGGCAAGTTTTTCTATTCAGAGAAGAGCTCCAAGGTATAACATTAATAAGAAGCTGCTTTATTCTAATGTTACAAGATTGTTCTCTTGAGCTGCCTAGATTGGAACCACAGTGGTCTGCTTGTAGTAGTGGTAGTTTTGTTACAGTATCTATATGTTCCTTTGTGAAAAGAAATAGCAAAAGTCTGGAATGAATTGCTTCAATAATTAGAATCCCTACAAAAATGTAAACAACAAAACTATTCTCTGAAAGCAAACTAATGTTTAATATATAAGCAGAGGAATAAACAAGCTCTGTTCTTCTATTTTTGACTCTGTATTTTTGACTCTATGTGTCTGAAAGCAATGTACGTCTGATGGAGATGACATGACCAAGGACACAATTTGGGCTAATGTTCCAAGCACTGGGACTACAGACTATGCTAGGGTCTGCTACGGAATTATTGTGTAATATCGGGTGAGTCATTTAAATTCTTTATGCACTGATTTCACCAGTCTGTAAAATAGGTGTAAGTAATCCTCCCCCATTTACCTCAGACAGCAAAAATATCTATAAAACATCTTAGGTGACATGTTTTGTCCAGGAAAATATTTCTTCAGTAAGAAATTATCTGTATGAGCTATATTTGTCCACAGATCTTTGTGTCCTGCAAATCTCTGCCCCGAGACACGCACATACACAATCATGTCAGTTCTGCCTGAAAGATGAGATGAACATGCCTTCAGTGTGAAACCGAAAACATCATTCTGCTCCTACAACTGAAGAAGAGAAATTACGTTAACTATCAAACTTTACGTCTTTTTCAAGGAGAATGCATAGGCCCAAATCTTGCTTAATTGAGTGAGAAGTCTGCGTAGGATACTGCAAGCCATTAAGGAAAGCAGGATCTGGCCTCTCATACAGCACTGAGGTAAAACAGACACACTACTGCAGTTTGCATTGGACAGTTCTCAATTAGAATGTCAAGATTTATAGTGTATTTTATCCGGTTTTCATTCTTTGCTGTTCAGTTTAACTTTTGACCTACGGTTATTGGCAGAAGGGGTCTTGTCCCAGAGGGCCATTAGTCCCTTCCAAAGAGGCCTTCTAAGAAGTGCCAGAAAAAGAGGGTGGGAATCAGGTCTTTTTGTAACAGGACCCCTCCTCCTTCTCTGAAATGCTCACACAATCAATGCAACAGTCAGGATACAAGAAAAGGAGATCCTGTGGATTTTTCTGCAATGAGTAGTTAAGGTCTTGCATTCTTCCTCTTCTGTCCTGTCCTGCCCTGGCAAGAGGTCAGATGGAAACAAATCCTGTAGAAAGGATCAACACTAATTGTGTCCAAAAATCTGCATGGAGTTAGAGGAAAAAACAGAAACAAAAACAAACAACAAAAAAAGGAGGTTATATATATATATATATATATATATATATGGAACCTATGCTGAGACCCTAAAAAAAGTGTGGCATCC